>WTSP01000392.1:0-73488 GCA_025331215.1 Actenoides lindsayi | reverse complement strand
CCCCCCCCCCCCCCGCCTTCCCGGTGCCCGCGGTTGCGCAACGTTGACCTTGTCCTGGTCGCGGCACCGTGGGAGCGCAGCTGTACCGCGGGAAAGAGTGATTCAGCCTTTTAGTAGATGACAGGCGGGGGAAGAGCGCAGGGAAAGTAAAGCTCCGAGTGCGAGAGTTGGTCAAAACTGCCAGGCTTAATATTCCCTCGAGGAGCTCCGTTTCTTTTAGCGTGGGTGGGAGTAGAGGGAGGCGAAGCGTTCAGTGCTGCTCTTTGGGGTCCTCGCTCCGGTAGATGGGTGGATTTTGCGGTGCTTTCAGGACAGCAGTTAGGGTGCCGCCTTTGGCTTGCAGGGTTTGGGTTGATAGTGAGGTGCTGCTGAAAGGCAGGGTACCGAGTCCCGTCGTTTGCTCGGTAAATGCAAACGGCGTTCAAATGACCCCTCAGGATTCTAAAGCGCTTAGCACATGGGTAAAAAGGTGTGAATACCCCAATTTTAAAATACAACCACATTTAAATACTCTTTTTAAATAGAACAACTGTAAAGACCAAGCTTAACCTCCTATACTTAA
Source organism: Actenoides lindsayi (assembly GCA_025331215.1). Lineage (NCBI taxonomy): Eukaryota > Metazoa > Chordata > Aves > Coraciiformes > Alcedinidae > Actenoides > Actenoides lindsayi. The sequence goes on along the minus strand of WTSP01000392.1, from coordinate 72,926 downwards.
ATTACCTTGCAATACTGGTACTGTATGTATTTTCTTCTAGAAGTTTTGAAATGCCTGTCCAGTGAAAAACTACACGTTTAACTGCCGAGGTTTAACCAGCTCTTGTAATATGATGACAGCTTTTGATAACGGCAGTTTCCTTAGAAGATGAAAATAATGTTCCTCCCTCTATCAATGAAAACTGTACTGGTCAAGTAAAAACAACAGTCTGGGGGTTTTTTTCATCTTGTCAATTGTAAGCGTACCCTTTTTATACATATCCTAACCCTTCTTACCTCGGGAGAGGGAGTTAACATGTAGGTGTTACCCTGCTGGTTTTTACATGACATTTCCTTCCTAGAGCTTGCACCTCTGGCCATACCTCAGCTGCCGCATTCTGCTGTTCATCCCCTGCCTCTTATGCCAAGCTCTTTGCTCTGTTGGTATCGCATGGTATAGAGAAATAGAGGGATTCTGTCTCTCAGAGGATTTCATCCTTTTAAGAATAACATGGGTGAGAAATTTGAGAGTAATTCTCTAGTTCTGTGTTTATTGAGCTTCCTAACAATAGAAACATATTCCAAAACCTGTTTTATGTATCTCTTTGCGCGTGCAGTTGTGTGGCTTTTTCACTTACTTGCAGCTGTTTCTGTGTGTAATTGTCCATTAAAAGCAGTGTATTGTAAACCCGTGTGCAGGTCGTAGTACTTTTGCTAGCAGAATTATGCATTCCTCAAAATTGAAGTGTGCCATTTAAGAAATGAGCTTAGATGAACTGCATTTTAAACTAAATTTTTGCCTGAAAAATGTATCTTGCAGAATCATCTTGAGGCTACAAAACTGTTTGTATAGGTGAGGTTTTCAGCACTGGTGAAGGTTTAACAAAAAAACAAACAAACAAAACCCAGACAAACCCAAACCAAACAAAACCTAAAAAAGCAAACTAGAGCTATTGTGTGGTTTCTGTTGGGGTTTTTTGAGCCTTGGTGCACTGCTGGCTGTAGTGGTAACTCTGAACCTGGCAGAAGTCGTCTGTTCTGGGGGACATGCAGGTGAAGTGACCATCTCCAACTGCAGTGAGCATTTGCTGTGACATTTAGCCACAGAACCAAAAAAAATGGGTTTCAGTTATTATTATTTTCTCCATCTACTCTTTCCTCTGTGCGGAGACAGGAGTACTTACCAAGAGGATGGCACAAAGCAGAGGTGTGTGTCTAAGCTCTCTGGAAAGGGAGGCTTGGGCCAGCATCTTCCTTAGGAGGGAAGCAGCATTTAATTTCTCCGTGTAATAATGTTAACCCTTCTTGATTAAACTGCCATGGCCTCCTTCCTTGACATCATGTCATCATTAAAGAGCTTTTGATTCCTTACTTAGTTTCATACAGGATTCAAGGTTGTACTTGTCATTTGTATATCTGTGGGAGCAGTTATGGGGGCAGTTTGAGTTTGATAAACCTCTTGTAGTATCTACTTCGTGGTGTAAATACCCCCAGCAATTTCAGAAGAGGCTCTTAAGCAAGGTGAGCTGCCATCAGAGGGAACTGCAAAGCCTGCTTGTTTTACTGTCTCCTTGCCATGAGACAACAGGAGCAGCCGACCAGAGGTGTGAAGCAAGATGCTATTCACTGTATGCCTTTGGAAAATACTTGTTCCATTGTGAGCACTAGAAAGATTTAGAGCAAACAAATGCACACTATTGGTTATGAAATGGACAGAAAGTTGCCAAACACCCTTTATTTGTGTATGTTTTAGTTCGAAGTGTATGTTACAGTCCTGGCTGTAAATGTATGTATGTGCTGATGAGCATAACTTCGGAATAATTCATAAGTATAGGTAGGAACTGTAGTTTCTTGAGAGAAAGTATTTCAGAAGACAGACAGACATGTTCAGGCAGACAATATAGTCTATATTGTGTATATATATAAGATAAGTTTCAGTAGCATAGTGGGCTAAGGTCTGTATTGTGCTCAAGATCAATTTGTGTGTCAACTAGTGTAGAATCTGAAAGATAACTTTGGATGTGATAATAGGCAATTCTCTTGGCTTCAGCTAATCTCAGATGTTAAAATCTATTGCATGGAATTAGCATTAGATGCTAATCAACATCCTGTTTTGTGACTTACAGTCCAAATGATTTCCAGCATGCCATGTAAGGGGAAGGCAACACTTCATCTGCTGTCTTTGGGAAATGGTTATGAAAACAAATGTATTTCTTAAAGCTGAAAGTCTGGAGTTGGTTTTTAATGGAGAGCTGTGTAGTGACTTCTAGTCTGACCTGCATAACACAGAATGAAACCAGATCAAATGAGAGTTTGAAGGAATTATCTACTTAGTGTATTTTACTGAGCTGTTCCTGTTTAGGATAATACTTCCAGTTTCACTGGGCAGCTAACACATACTAAAATGTAGCTTAGAATCATAGAATCTTTAAGGTTGGAAACAACCTTCAAGATTATAAAGTCCAACTGTCTACTAAACATTATCGTGGCCACTAAAACATGGCCTGAAGTGCCACATCTAGGTGTGTTTTGAACATCTCCAGGGATGATGATTCCACCCCTTCCCTGGGCAGCCTCTGCCAAGGCCTCACCACTCTCTCAGGAAAGAAATTTTTTCAAATATCCAGCCTAAATCTCCCCTGGCACAGCTTAAGCCCATTTCCTCTCATCCTATCACTAATCACCTGGGAGAAGAGACCATCACCCACCTCACTACAACCTCCCTTCAGGTAGTTGTAGAGAATGATAAGGTCTCCTCTCAGCCTTCTCTTCTCTAGAATAAACAATCCTAGATCTCAAAACTTAGATCAACAGAAAGTACTGTATTTATCAAAAATCAAATTTACCTGTGGCATAAGGAGTGGTGGTGTTACTGTTGCATAAAAAAAAGGTTGCAAGTGTTCAAGACTTTTTTTTTTGCCCAGCTCATTAAAAATTGGAATTTGTCTTGAAGTATTCAGGAAATATTCAAGGGTTGTCTAGATTAAGTAAATTTAACTTGGGAAGAGTTATGTGTATTCAGTGTTTTTAATAAGTTTGCTTTTTCCTTGTAGCGGAAGCGATTTTGGAATGCAGAATGCACACCCTTCCCAGATGAGACATCTCTACAGCTGAAAAAATCGAATCTCAGGACATCAGTGGCTGCTACTTCACTTTCCAATGCGTGGCTTAGGTGTGGGGATGGTTTTCAGAGCACTTCAGTGCTGGAGGTAAAATGCTGGCTTAAGGGTGTAAGAAAGAGATGCAAACTGACAGTTAAATTGGTTTCCATGCTTGACTGACTTAGGAGGTATTGCCCTTTTTTGTTTTATTCCTCAATTAATAGCATATTGTTACAACTGTCAAAGACAAAAATGGAAAGCAAGGTTACATAAGGTCATTGTCTTGTCTTGTTAGTGTAATCTTCTGAGCATATGTTAATGTGTGATGTTCTAGATAGCACTTACCACTTGTAAAATTTCAGTAATACCTTGAGGGATACAAAAGTCATGTAACATTTGCAGAGCTCCATCCCATTCCCTAAAAAATACGGAACAAAGACTCTAGCTTGCATCAAGATTTTTTGCTAGGTCTAAAGAGTATGTTTGCAACAATGACTTCATTGTAGAAAATCCTGCTTTTGATGACCATGAAGATGTGAATCTTGGTGCAGATGCTCTTTTGGAAAATATATCAAATTACGCTTAATTTTTTGTGCGTTGTGTCTTGGTCTTGCTCAGAGATGCTCAGCCAGCTCTGTGTGGAAAGTGCTTTATGCTGAAGAATCATCTTCAACCAAAAGGCTTTTCTGTTTCTTCTGGTACTGAGCAGTCAGTGTTGCATAGCTTGTGGGATTTAATCAGAGACAGGGCTGCTGAGTGCTGCTTTGTGACCTTTGAATAGGGCACATGCTTTATCAAGCATGCTCTTCCAGCCCACTTCTGACATTTTGATGCTGAAAATACTGGCTCTTGTACTTTGCAAGGTCAGATGTAATTCCTTTCATAGTCACAGGAAGTTTGTTTTCCAAAACAAAGAAAAATCAGCTTTTATGTTGCTGCTTTCATGTTTTATTATCACAGTTTAGTAGAAGATAGGAAAAAAAATACTTTGAAATTGTGCTACTAAGTTGTAGTGGGCGAATAACAGTTTTGAGTACAATACCACATGTTAAAATAGCCTTTAATGTCTTGGTGATTAAATCTCTCTCTGCCTCTTTTTAATGTAGTCCCTGAGACCTATTGATAAGAAATCCAGGATTAAGAAGCATCTTGGACCACTGTTATCATCTGCTGAAACAGCAGTAGGTATGTAATAACTGTTTCCTGTTAACTTCCTCAGAAACCTGTCACTTTGTTTTGCCCTTTATCAAGGTAGAAGTTGGTTCAAAATATTGGTTGCTTTCTTCTCCTGTTGTTGTAATCAGAATTTAGATTAATTAATCAGAATTTTGGTAAGAGCCACAATTGTGATGCTATTGTGCTTGGGCTTCTCTATTCCCTTAGAGTGGCAGAAATATATTCTGCAAAGCTGCAGGCACTTCAGCAGGTGGTGTTGAGCAGGTAAAAGAAGCATCACTAATGCTGTATGTAGTGCATGTTCTAGCAGGGACAAGATATTTAATTTCTTCATGTTTTTAAGAGGAGGGAGTTAAAAACAACCCTTATCTGTCCTGATAGAAGGAGAATAATTTCACCCTCTAGAGACAGACAAACAGGAATGAGGGAAAACATGTTTTCTAAGTATGAGCAATAGATAGAAAACCAGAATTTTGTCAACCTCTTTTCAGTCTTCTATATGTACCTGAATATGTTTAATATTGTGACTGGAAAAAAAGAACTCTAGGCATAATAAAAAGGAGAAGGATTTTTCAACACCCTCCAGTTCTTTCCCTTTTTGAATCCAGAGGAAAGCAAAGAAAGGGGGCAGGGGCTTCTTCAGTCTTTGCATTTCTACTTGCTCCAGCAGCTGGGCTGCTTCTGTTGGAGATAAGTAGGTGACCTACTGGGCACCTTTTGTCTACCTTTTGGGGTTCAAAATCATGTTCTAGATTTCTGAAAAGAACCTCTGTGTTGCAGGAGGTGGTGTGCTTTTGTTTTTCTCTTCTGGACTCTCCTGCCTAATTCTAAAGTCACAGTAATTGTCTAACTTCCCATTTACCTAATAAAGCTTCAGTAGTGGTAGGAAGTGGAAAATTCTGCCTTCCTATGATTGCTAACTCTGTATGCTCCATGCTAAGCATTAATCTTTATTCTTTACTCTTTTTATTAAAAATGATGGAGAAATGTACTTTGAATTTAAATGTTGCTCTTCAAAAACACAACAGCTATTCTTTTAGTCCTGAAAAGCTTGAATTTTTTTCTCTCAGGACAAAACTGGAGAGTAATCTCTACTGATGGAATACTTTTAATCATGTGTTACTCATTCTATAAAGTCAGAAATCCAAACCCATAATTCTAAGGACACTCTTTTATTTTAAAAGGGCAAATGTGGGAGCATTAGGACTGTATGTAGAGGATTGTGAGATAGTAATTACTTGTCCTCACTCTGCTGAAGGACAGAGTGATAGTCTCATTGTATAAAATGAAATGTTATCACTTAGAGTGAAGAACCAACATTAAAATATGTGTGCATGTATAAGAAATGTGTGAGTTAAGGTCCCAGTAGTAATTTCTGATGCCTGGTGACAGAATTGCTAATTTTTTTCCAGTTCAAAAATACTATAGTGTAATTTTTAAGAATTTTAAATTTAACAAAGTTACATTTCTGTAATCTAACACTTTACAATTCTTTTTAATAGGATCTGCTCCTGCTGAAAGCTCTAAGGAAGCTGAGGACATAATATGGACCTCTAGTGGCAGTGATTTTTCAGATGATGGAAATAAATCATTGATTCCAAGGTTACACAGCAAAATAAGTCACACTTCCAAAACAGAGGAATCACCAAGCAGACATGACTTATTGTTAGAGGACAGTAGCAGTGAAGGTAAGCTCAAACACAGGCAGATTTCTCAAGAAGCCTTCTTGAAACTTGTAGTGCTGTAATGAGAATTCTTTGAGGTCATTCTGACAAAAGGAGATGATCTGATCGTATTTCTGTTAGAGCAGTTGACGTTTTTTCATCAATTCCATCTGAGTATGGAAAAAGCTGATAGTACAAATTATGTACAAAAAAATTTTTAACCTTGGACTAGAGCATAGTTGGGTAGGTTACGCACTGAGTAAAACATGTCAGTTTATTTTGATATATTAAAGTTTGTACTGGTTCCTTCTCTGTGCTGTGGCACAGATAGTTGGGTTGTGAACACCCCGTTCTGCTGGTGATGTTGCTGTCTGCATCTATGGAGTAGCTGTGGCAGACTTTGCAGCTGCAGGGAGCATCATGTTCTGCGGCGTGTTTGTTTTGGGACACAGTATTCCTTGTTTTCCCTGTTAGCTGTATTGTGTAAACAGCCATGAGTTTTGTTCTTAGGACTTGGTTTTTTAATCTGGGGAGCGGGGTATGACAGAAGGGAGAGAAATTGTTGTTAAAAGTACAGCTAAAGATAGGAAAATCTTGACTTGTGTGGTCTATTGTGTGTTAATTAGGATAATGTACAATTTGCAGTAGAACTTGTTAGGATCATTTTCAATGTGAAAAATAAATCGGGTTAGCTTAGTAATACTTCAGCTAGATCTGGAGTGTTAGAGCTAGAGCTGAAGTATTTCAGCTATACTTCACATCCTGGATGTCTGGCAAAGTGTTCAAACACCATTGAGTTGAGCAAATGGATTGACTGGCTTACTTTTTGTGTGTGACTCTGGTTAAACAGGCTCCTTAGGTTTAAAACAAAAAATTCAAAGTCTTCCTCCTCTCATCCATATTTTTGTCCTCGATTTTAACATTGTGATTGACATATCTGCTGGTCATCTTTTCTAATTCCTAGTGATTTTCTTTCCTTCTCTTTGAAATGACTGTCAATTGTCTAGACTGCAATCTAATACTCACCAGGAATCTTTCTAAACTGCCATTAATTCTGTTGCACTTGTCTTCTGCAAGTATATCTGAAGTTTTAATCTTTAACTTTCTTTTTTGAGACAATACTCAGACTTCTTTACTCTTGTAAGTTAATAAAATTTGGTTTCTCTGTTTAAATGAAGAAACCCTGATGCATTATATTGAAGGCACTGAGGAAATCCAATCATTCCTTTTTTTTTTCCAAACCCCAAAATATCTTGAAAGCAGTGAGGAGTAGAAGAACTGTAATTTCCATGCTTTTTCAAGTAACCATCTTACACACCATATACCTGTGTGTAGATACACAGGCACAGCTATAACAAGATAATAGCTGAGAAAGTATTTTTTTCAAAGTGACGCACTTCATGAAGTTCACCTTCAGAGATAGCACTTGAGCATGACAAGATAAAACTGATTGTCTCACACTTTTTATTAAGGAATTTATACTGCTGTCACAAGTTGCAATGCAGCTTGCCACACGATTTCAAAAGTGTGGCTACCTGGTCACCAGTGTCTGTGTTAAAACTTTCTGATGAAGCTTTCATCCCTCCTTCGAATGTGCTCGTTTATAGAAAACACAATGACATTCTTCCTCTCGGTACCTTGTGGGCACTTGGAGCTGAAGGGTGGCGAGGCTGCTATGGCAGCTCAGGCTTCCACTGCCTTCAGGAGATCCTCGAAGGTGTGAGGGGACTTTTGGAGTTGCATTCAATACCACCTGGTCATGGGGATGGTGAAAGAACAGTTCTGAATCTCTTTGTTTACTGCCACTTTGTTTGTTTTGTTTGCTTGTTTTCTAAATAAACTCCTTCTGTTCTTGTGCCTGTTCCTATTGATTTATCCTAAACAATCCTCTGTCAGATGTGCTTAGAGGTTTGATGTGCAGACCTGTGTATTTAGCCGTGGTGTTTTAGGAGGTGACCGTTTCAACTACCTCTCTCTTTTCTCTGTGAGGGTTACCACTAATAGCTGATGTTAACTGTCACCAAATTTTCATCTGTTCCAGGTCTCCGAGGTATTTGCTTAGAACAGTTAATTCTGAAGAAACACACTTGGAAAATTCAACTATGCAAAAAAAATCCTAATTAAACCCTAGGAAAATTAATAAACTAAAAAACCCTACTGACCTAAGAAGTTAAATACACTGCCTTTTTGTGGCTGGTACTTTGAAATCTTTTTCATAGTAGTTTTTAGATCTTTCTTCACAGAAGATTGTCTGCTAGTAGTATTTACCTTTTATGAGAGTCAGGATTATAAAACAGGTGAACTGTTTTATGTCGAGCATATGTAAAAAATAATGTTGCAATTTTTCCCCCAGGTTCAGTATTACTGTGACTTCATGCTTATGAATAATATATGGTGGCTAAGAAAAACTCTTTTTACAAATATTTTATTTTAGATGAATTGGAGTTCATCAACTGGGAGAAGGATAGTGATTCCACCGATAGGTGTGATGGATCAGAAAAAGATGACAGCTCACTGGAGATATCAGACTCGGACTCTTGCACAAATATTCATTCTTTGCCCATCGAAGAGGAGAAGGATGAGCTTTGTAAGGTGAGAAACTGTTTCAAGTTTAAAGAAAAAAACAACCCCAACATTCTACTATAATTGTGAAGTGTATTCATATTGGATTGCATTTAATTTGGAGGAATGTGAAGGTTTTGCTTACCTGTCTCTCCAGAAGGAATTCTGTGCACAAGAATTCCAAGGCATTTTCTGTGACTGCCAAACCTGAAAACCTATCAGTGCCCCACACATAGAGCTTGGTAGTGTGGTCACTGAATCATGGGATGACTGAGATGTTAAGGCCCTGGCTGCCTATAGCAAGGTGATGTCCAAATGTCCTGAAATGTGCTGGGTGAGACCATTGCCTATTTGTCCTCTGTACTTTGAGACCTTGACTATATAAAATCCAGGTATTGTGAATGGAGCGTGTTCTGAGAGCGACAATGAGGTACGGGACTAATTACAGGACTCCCTTTTCGGTGATGAGGATTGCAGAACTCAGGGAAGGGACAGCGATAAATACTGACTCCTGTCAGCTAAGATTTGGTAGTATTTTTTTGTTACTGTAGAAAATATAACTTCATAAATGAAGGCATGCTGTATCAACTGTATAATAAGTGGCAGAAATTTTGATCTTTATTTAACGTCTTGCAGCAAAATGACTTGAATTAAGACTCCAGATTTGATGCCATCCTAGGCAAAGATGACAGTTAACGTCCGGTGCATCCTGAGGTGACTCACGAGCCAGGACCGGAGGGAGAGGCTCCCAGCCGGGCTGCCTGGCACCGAGGGCACAGGCTTCCCAGCCTGCGGGCCGGGCCGCCCCGAGCCCGCTCCTTCGGGCGGCGCTGGGTCTCCGGGGCCGCGTCCCGGCGCTTCCAGCGGGACCCCGGCAGAGGGCGCCGCAGGCCCGGCCTGCGCGGGCCCGGCCCCGGCAGCCGCCTCCCTCCCGCGGGCGCGGCCTTGCGGCGGCTGCTCCGCCGGCGGCGGGGAGAGCGGCGGGGACGGCGCTGGCGCGCAGCGGGAGCCGGGCCCCAGCCTGCGGCGCAGGGAGGGAAGCCGGCCGGACTTCGGCCGGCGGGGGAGATGCGGGCGGGCAGGCTGCTTAGCGAAGCGATTAAAGCCTTACTAACACTCCTTTAAGTGTCGGTTCTTTACTAAAATCGGAGCGAGAGTGTGTGGATGGCGGGTGACGGTGAGCTCCGCTCCCGGGGGGGGACCCGAGTCCCGCCTCCCCGTGCGGCAGGGAGTGCAATGTGCCAGACGCCCGAGACCTGGCTCTCGGCTTGCTCACACAGGTGCCCGCAGCCGTTCGGCATCTCAGAGCCCAGCAAGGGTTAGACACGTATTTTTTTCAGATTTGTGAAGAATTGATTTAAAATAGCTCAAGTCCTGGGCAGCGGCGCCGGAAGAGACAGCACGGTCTGCAGAGACCTGGGATAACAGAATGGGGATTTATGCAACAGTAAAATTGTTCTGGTTTTATTACACCAGTGTGACTTAGCCCAGTGCCGATGGAGAGTTGGATTAAGTGTTACGAGACCCATTCATCATTAGTAAATGGTGCTCGTGAGAGGGCTTTTTTGGATGCAACTGTACTGTAATAACAAGTTTTTAGCCTTAACCAGAATAGTTAAGCGACGTGGGTGCATTGAGAATCTGAGGATGCCTCTGCAGTTGGAGTGCCATGCTGTGGGAATTCTCATGGGTGGTCAGCCTTCCTACGTACACAAAATTCCCAGAAGACTCTCAGTGATAACTGTGCCCGTTGCAGTCTTTGTTTTGCTTTACTTGGGATATGCTGTTTTCCTAGGAAAAAAATTGCAGACAAGCTATTTGAGAGGTTTCCAAGAGAGGCAGAAAAGCAGCGTTCGCTATAGGAGGTCGTTTGCTGTAGGAGTATCTTTAAAAAGACCTGTTAATTTTGTGGCCTAAGTCATGGTGTGGGAAGGAATAAAAAGCCAAATGTTGATATATCATCAATTTTGTGGTATTTACTAAATCTCTGGAACCTAATGGAGTATGTGGATAATCAAAAGACCGTGAAATTTATTTTACCCCACTTCAAAATATGCCAAATACCAAGAGGTTCTGGAGGTTTAGGATTGCTGCCAGAATCTCTTTATGGTAGTATTTACCCGTGGTGGAAGTGTACTAGGTTTCTAATGGGAAATCTCAAAAGATGAATAACTTTATGACTTTCTCCCCCTCCCCCTTTATACCAATCGATCTAATTTGAAAATTACTTCAGTGATAATTAAGTACATAGAAAGACTTCATGTTTTGCTTTGGTATGAAGATAAAACTCTTGCTTATCTGTAGGGTGTAAAACTACAATCCCAATTCAGTTTGTTCCAAGTCCCTCTGCTGCATCTTTCCTATCAACCAGCCACCTCTGATGTGTAAAGCTGCTTGACAGAGGATAATGAGGCAGGCAAGTTGAAGCTGGTCTTGTGGTGAGCCACTGTTAGCTAATTTTTTGGTTTCGGTTCAATTCAGAATTTCTGAAGAGAACATGTGCAAGACATGACATGGTCATGCTTTACTTTGTATATTTTTAGGGGATGGGAGGGTTATTTTTTTAATTAACTTTCCTTTGACCTATAACTGGTTGAGTTTTTGCTTAAGGGCGATGCAGGACAAAGATCTGGCAAGATCTGATCCCAGATGGTTGTATTCTGAGTTTCTCTGCTTTTGGTTGCCTGTGGTAGATGCCTAGTTGACCTTCTTGGAGACTATGGTGCTAAAATAAAGATTAACAATTAATGTTAATTTTCAGCATACATTTTTTCCCGGAAGAATACCGCTTAATCACCTCAAAATTCATCTAACATTTTTATGTGTTGGAAACAACTACTTTTTGCCTGACTTGCACAGAAACTTTGTCTCATGAGCTGCAATTCTGTGTTATAAGCAATGTTAATCTCTGAATTATTTTCAATTTCTAAATTTTTAATGTTAGGGATTAAATGAAATCTAGTGGTCTTGTAAGTGAATTCATGTCTCCTGCCATACTAACTTGTAATATGGGAACTTTCTCTGGCCCTGTGCACTCAGTGGCATCATCTTCCATACTCAGATTGCTCCTTAAAACACTTCCTGTAACTTGATCCCTTAAAGTATGCCAGTGCTTTTATGGAATATTTAATTTTTGTATTTTCCAGAGTATTGTCTTTTTTCTTTTTGTCCTGTGTGCTAAATCTACTTACTAGTTTCTGATGGGTAGCCAGATTTGCTTGCTTTATATGCACGGCAAGTGAAATTTATTGCAGAGTGGCGTGAGGAGAGTTTTTTGCCCTATATATTGCTAATGTGTAGGAATGAGAGCCTTCTATTACTGCTGGATAGCAATGACAAAGCTTACCTGCTTATAGCAGGCCCTCTTTATTTTGAGCACAGTAATAAACTTGTCTGCAGGTCTTAACTTCTAATTTGGCTGCAAATTCATCAAAAAGCCACGTGGTTAAGAGCTCGTTTCCTTTAAATACCCATAGAATCATAGTATCCCCATGGTATCCTGCTGTATGATGACAGACAACTGAAAAAGAGAATTGCCATATTTTATGTATTTCAAAACTCTATGAAATGGATCACCTCTGTTCTCAGCGTTCTCTTGTGCTGACCGTGGGCGGGCGATCTGATGTGATGCTGTTGAATCTTGTGCAAAGACCATTGTGATGTTGTGCAAAAGGTTAATTTTTGGATTTTCCCTGAGTGAAGAACACATTATTTGAGAAGTCCTTCCCTCACGTAGATGTAGGTAGGTGCATATCTTTTACCTGAGGCCTTCTCATCTATCAAAATAAGTTTCACTCGGTTACTTAGTTCATGTCTTAACTTCGCTTTTAAAACAAAACACTCAAACTCTGTCCTTCTGTGGTATTGCATTGGAGGAAGTTTCAAAATACCTAATGAAATTCTGGAGAGATCACTTAAATAATGAGCAGGCCCAGATTTTGCTGTAATTTCTGGGCCTGGTTTTAATGCCCTTGCTCTCTCAATCCATTATAATGGTAATTATAACTATCATTGGCTTGGTAATTTAGAATTGAGTCTAGAACTATTGTTGTGTAACAGAATTTAAAATAGGTTATCTCAAAGTAGGGAATAATTATTATGGCAAATGGAATTTGTGTCATCCTGTCAGCTTGATGACTTAACACTGATAAAGTGTGATGATACAGCCATGTTATTGCAAGCACTCTTTTTGTCAGTCCATTACCAAAGGAAGTTTATTAGGATATGTACAAGAATACCCACAAACAATATTATGTCTACAGAATAATTCGGGTTGGAAGGGATTTCAGAGTGTCTCCAACCTGCACAAAACAGGCTCAGGTGCAAGGTCAGAGAAGGCTGCTTAGGCATCCATCCAGATGGATGTTGGAAAACTCTATGGATGGGAACAGCATAACCAGTCTGGGCAAGATACCTCTTCCTTTCCTGCCTTTCTCTTTCCTATCTCCCCCAAAACAGGAACCTTACCTTTCTGGGTAGAACTAGTCTCTTTTAGTAGGGCTTTTTGAGTGAACTTTTTTAATCAAAAGACTGCAAGCCAGTAGCACAGAAACAGATGCTTTTTGCATTCATGCTGGCCAGGTGGAATGATTTATACCTCAAATACTATGCAAGGAACTCGTGCATCAGCTGCTTTCTGCTGCATCCCGTCTGCAGGGATGTCTCTGCTTATTCTGATCCACAAGTGAAGCCTTGAAGCTTTTTTCCTTAGTCACACACAGTAGTTCCCCTCAAGTGTTTCCATGGTTTGCTCAGATTATCAGACTAGGAAGCAGCCATGTTTGAGTGAGCAGTGGCTATCTGTATCATAACTGGCTTCTCTTAAGCCGCCAGTTAAACAATGGCCCTGTTAATTTTAAATCAAGATTGAAGATACTAGGTCAGGTAATACCTAACTGGCTTTGTTGGTTTAAAGTATCTTGGGAAGATTTTCTTTATAATGTTATAAAGAGACAGGTGTTCAAATTTCCGTGCGTTACTCTCCCCAAGAACAACGCAGTCATACGAGGGTCTTGACTCTCCCTAGGTGTCTTTTCAGTGGTTTAAAAATATTGAAAGTCTGGGGTGGTTGTTTTGAAGGAAGTTTCTTTGGTCACAGTCATCAGTTACGGGGGTGTGGGGGGGTGTGTGTGTGTGTGCGCTCTTGTAGGTGATCCAGGGTGTCACGGAGGTAGCTGCACTTCTCGTGCCTAGTCTGTGAAATTCCCTGGATGTCTTAACTAAGTACAACAGACTCCCGTGTACCAACCACATCCCGGGTGTACAAAATCTGATAGATTGCAGGAGCTACCACAGTGACATAAACAGACTTCAAACCTTGCTGTCTGTGCACAGTAATCCAGCCCCCCTGCTTTGTTTAATTTAAGGCTTCAGCTGAGCCCCATATTCTTTCTTGCACAGCTCTGGAGAGCAACAACTTTAAGTGCAGCTGACAGCATTGCTAGCTTGGTGGCCACGTATAGAATACACCCCTCTTTTGCTGTCTTCTCCACCTCCTCCCCATGTTTGCCTGGTGTTCTAAAGAAGATTCAAGTGGCCTGTGTGAGCTGCTCCAGCTGCATGCCACAGGGCACGGCTGTGTTTCCTCAGGCCTGGCACCTCTCCGCTCAGCATTGTTCACACCACCGCACAGGGCCTTCAGGAGTACTAGGGAGAAGCAAAGTGGTGTATGTTGGCCCTGTCAGGGCCCTGATCTCCATCTCGCGAGGTGAAGCAAAGAAAGAGGGTCTTCTCTGTCTCCTGGGGGTATCCTGCCTGGTCAGAGGCTACAGGAAAGAGCAGGGCATGCATTGCAGGGAGTGCAGTGAAAAGGAGGGAGAGGATGAAGCCAGGAGTGGACAACATGAATAGGAAGTTGAAGGCTTTTGTCTCACTGGTTTCCCCACCTCTGGGGAGGCTCTCTGCTTTTTTGCCATTGTGGAGAATCTGCTAATAGTTTTGCACTCTGCAAAGAGCCGTGTGGACAGTAAGAAAGCTGTGGGTTTTGAATTGTCTGACTTTGTCTTCTAAAATAATTCCTACAGATTTGTCTCAGAACTCCTCAGGGCAAATTGGTGGAGAGATTGGTTTGAATTTGTTTGAAATCCTTTTTGGAGGAAATGGTGGAAGAGAAGCTTTAATGGAATCCATAGAGAAGTTTTAACAGAATCCGTAGGACTAGTCTTAATCATATCTTGTTCTGATAAATGTGCTTTCTAAATACTTTAGTTCTGGAAGGAGACCTGAAGAGAGTAGGCTGGCTAATGGTTTGTATTGTCTAAGAAGCCTTTGGTTCGGAGTTTGTTGTGGTTTGTCACTTTGTTTTAAAAATAATTTTATCATCAATATTTTAGTGGTTGGTTCTGTCACCCCTCATGACAGTTTTTGTTCTCAGGGGACGGTCCAAATATATCAGGGAAAGTAAAATGCTCTCTTACTAGCAAGCATGTTTGTTCCAGGGGTGAAGAAAACAATTCTTGCCCTTTAAGGATACCTAGTGTAATTGCAGCTTCCATCCTTTCACAAGTGAACGGTTCTTTGCAGAATTTACTGAAATGTGGATATCTGGAAATTAAATTTAGAGTATCTTAGAGAACACAGGAAGACCAAAGTTTAGAAGATATTCCATACTAACTTTGAGGTTTCTAAAACCAACCAGTGTTTTTTTCCAGTGTGTTTCTTGCTCTGTTTAATGGATGCAGCTCTTGTGTATCTATGCTTGTTTTTATCTTGCATAGAAGGCAGCAGCTGTGTGGGATTTTTGTTTAGCTTGTGGTGGTTGTTGCTTTCTTTTGTTTGTTTGTTTTTCTTAAGTCCTGCCACTGTATCTTTTGCTTGGAAAGAATGCAGTTTGGTGGTGTGGTATGGTATGGGGAGCAGAACATTTGTTCCTGGCTTCCAGCACAATGTGGAAGTCTGTTGGATAGATAAGAAAGGAAGGAGCAAGCAGGGGTAGAACAAATGTAATAAACCTGAAAATATTTATAACAAAAGTTAAGAAATTTGAAGGTGGAACTTTTGTTGGGTGGGAGGTTGGCTTTCTTGGGGACAAGGAGCTGGGAACTGGGGTGGGGTGAAATCCCAATTGTCTCTCATATCCAGTTTGGCAGGGTCTGTGTCATGTTCTGTTGCTCTTGCTTTATGATAAACAGTTTCTATACAAATGTCTGAATCATCTGTAGATGACAGTTCAGATTTACAGCTCTTTTGTTATCAGGACACTTACATTCCAGGCTAATAACCTTTGTGACTGATTAACCCTTTCTGAGAAGACAGTCTGTAGCGATGGGCTAGAACTCCATAACTGTAACATGATAAAGGGGATCTGGCCTGCTCTGCAGGAACTTGTTAGCACACTCTGATGTACGTAGCTGGCATGTACAACTGTTTAGTGTGTCACTATTTATCTTCAGACCAGGGCAGCAGCCTTGACTACTTAATGGTTTTGTCTGTTTTGTCTTTGTCTGTCCTTGGTCTCTCTGGAATACACTTATAAATTGTCACTTGATGTGCTGTTTTTCCAACTACTCACAGCTTCAGCCCAGGTTCATTATTTTCACTTCCTGGACACATGAAGAAGCTGCTGCACCTGACTGTTGATTCACTGCTCAGTCCCAGCACAGTGGAATACTTTTTGACTTAGTCCCAGTCACTCTCCTCCCACTCTGTCTCCTCTTCCCAACACGGTCACTATTTCACTCACCTGTCCCCATTCACCCTCACTTGCTTATTGCTTGGTCTCAGGTCACTGGTTCTTTCTTGCCTAATAGAACTGTTTAGCTCTGTGTCACCAGACATCTTTATCTAGTAGCAGCTCTTCAGAAATGGTGGCTGCAGGAGCTCCTCACAGTGTGTCTTGCCAGCCCGGTGCTGGAGTGGCAGCTTCCAGTGGCCTGCACACAACTCTTGTTCTGTGTGTATTTTTTTCATCATTACAGCAGTGGAGGGAAGCCCTGTTCTGCCTTTGTTGGAATCCTGGTGGGGCTGCTGGGAGGTTCGCTGATTCTCAGAGGAAAAGATTTGATGGTATTTTGCAGACACCTTGACACCTTCCTGTGCATGGGAAAGGGGCCATTGAAGCTAGGTGAGAAAAGCAGACTGGAACTATGCTTGTGAAGGCAAACATGATGGGCAGAGCAGCTTCATTCTGACATAAAGGAGTCATGGATGAGAGGGATTGAGGTTTGTTTTGGGGTTTAAATATTCTGGAAAGCTGCTAAAGACACTGCAACTTTCAAAATCTGTTAAGTTTGCAGATCAGCTGTGCTTGTGGATCGTAGTTTTGGTCCTCCCATTCACAAAAAAAAAAAGGTGCTGTGGAACTAGAAAAGCTTCAGAGCAAATTGGTGAGAGATAAAGGGGATGTCCTCTGCATGAGAAAAATTCTATAGAGTAGAAACCTGCAGACTCAAAGAAATTGCTGTGGAGAGAACATAAAAGAAACCCATGAATCACAGATAGGAAGAAGTAAGTAGACAAGGTACTGTATAGAGGTAGGTGACATCAAGTGAAACGAGCAGGTTGATTCAACATGCAAAAGGAGCTTATTCATCCCACCATGTGAGCTGCAGAGCTCCTTGCCACAGGATGATACAGATGCTGAAAGATTACATGGGTTCAGGCCTAATTGGACAAACTTGTGGAAGACAGGTCTGTTAAAGATTAAATACAAAGATCTTGCTTGTAGCTGAAGCCACAAACTGGAATCAGGGAGACTGTTCTGTGGCAGCGTTGCCACATGCTTGGCCTGTTTTAAACTCTTCCCTAAACATCTGACATTAATCACTGTTGGAGACAAAAATAAGGGGCTATAGAATCATGCTTGGTAGGTTCCCCTACAGCTGTTCCCATGTTTGTGTGCTGTGGGCTTTTCAGTGTGTTTGAATTTTGTCCTCTTTTTGTTACCACCCTTGGTGCTTTCTCTGCAGAGCAGCTGAGAAGTCACATCCCAAAAGATGATGCTACAAATGAGGCTCCACTTTGTGCAATGCAGTGGGTACCCTTTGTAGCTCTAGTTCTCTACCATCTGCCGCTCTTTGTGGCTTCTGCAGGGTGTTTTTTCTTGTAGTCTAGTTTGTTTACTTCATGTTTTTAAGAAAGCTTTCTAAACAGACATAGGGTTGGAGAGGAGACTTTGAGACAGCCTAGATTTTTGTAGGGGGTGATAGCTGTAGCCAGACTTGCCTAGAGAAGCATTTGGCTTCCCTGGAGTGAGCTGGTGACTGGGTTGCTTGATTGGGTGAGGGAGAAGTGCAAAGGTAATTTTGTGGGGAGGGGGTTATTTTCCTTTTTTAATCTAAAAATCTTTAACTTTTAGAAGCAGTTGGAAAAGCACTATGGTTTTCTTTTTGTAAACATATGCATTTATTACAGTACATTTAAGCATCATGAAAAAAAATTGGTGTTGCTGAGTTTCATTGTGAATCTGGTATGTTCCAGTAATAAAGTAATTTGTCTAGGCTGTGGTGCACTTTGGGTTCTTTTGGAATCAAAGAACATTATAACTAGCAGTATGAAAAGAATAAATACTATAAATCCACAATACTGAACTTTCTTTCTGGGGTAAGCAGGGTAATTGCTGCTCCCTTTCCGAGCTGGTGTGTGAATGTATGAGAGTATGATGGCATGGGCTAAAGTTGGAAATAGGTGTGTACTGCTGAATAATAAATAATGCTGAAGTAATAAATAATGTGCTATTTGTAAACTAAGGAAACGGGATTTATTTTTTTTATATTGAAGCATAATCTAGCTTGGGTCTTGACTTGTTATAGTATTGGGAGAAAAGTGTAAGACTGTATTAAACATTGTGCAGTAGGAAAAGGGGGATCTCTATTGCACTTTAGGTGCTTTCTGAAATGGAAATTTTGAGATTAAGTATGAGAGACATCTTGATTTTTATTCTTCAATATAAAGCTCAGTCCCTTTCTGAACCAATTTAAGTTCCTGGTCTCCAGACATTTGGCAGGGGTGGATACTCCAGTGTAATAATGCGTTAAGTGTTAAGACAGAATTAGAAAAAAGTCTTTCTAGTTGTGGTAATTGTAGATAAAGCATCATATTTCCTTTCACTCTCTTCTTTGTAGACATATACAGAGGAAAGACTTAACAATTACAGCCAGTTAATGTAACAGTTTACAGAGCTGCTTGTAAAACCAAATTATACAGCTATATACCAGGAAGTTTCACCAACAGTGAGCTTTGGCTCATGTGGCCTTCCTTCACAGGACTCAAAAGGATCATCCTTATAGTGTAAGATACCTTAGTGTGTTGGGAGGATATGAGTTTTCATCTGGTGTGTACTTAGATGGAAAGGAAGGGTCAAGGCAGCTCTTTGCCCTAAGAAACTTTGTCATCAGCCTCAGCCTGTAGTTGCTGGAGAAGGAGGTAAGGAGAGAAAGATGTATTGTTGCCTTAGTTTGTACCTTTTTTTTGTACCTTTTCAAAGGTACAAATTTAGGCCAAGGAAATAAAATAGGGCATAATTGCCACTTGTATGCCTAAAAAGCAATGAGCCAGGCAGCAGATAAGATTGTCAGTTTAAACAACAACAAAATCAGTGTTTTTACAAGAAACAAGCCTGAAAAAAATGCAGGAGGGTGATTATTCCCATCTACTTTTTAACCTTCAGATGCACTTGAGTCTCCTTGTGAACAGATTTTTTTTCCACACAGAGCTAGATTTGGTTCCTACATTGTTTTTGACTTGTGGCTTATTTACTTCCATGTTTAATGCAGCAGTTGCTTGTGGAACATGACTTCAAAAACTTGGTTGTGAAGAAGCAAAATTTTTTGAATTGTCTGCATGTGAATTGCATGGCTTTTTAATGCTACTCAGCTGTTACTTAGTTGACATCAATTAATCGGTAAGCATTTTGGAAAGTGGTGGTGGAAGTTTTCTCTCTGCCTTGCATGCTCTGAACAGTCAGAAGTAATAATGTAGACAATAATCATTTGGCTTTGACACAGTCATGGTCCTTGTCGTCATCACAGAGCTGAAGAAGTAAGACTACTGGTGATATAATCTCTGGTGGCTTATTTTCATATTTTGAGCAGGGAGGGATGATTTAAGAGACCACTGAATGCTAATTTCTGTTGCTTTGTTACCATGCATATTTTAAATGGAAGAACAGCAAATGGATTTAATTTTTATGAGATTTGCAGCCAGTAGATTGTAAAAGTTCTCCATGTGCTTCTTAGCAGCACTCTGTTCCACTTTTTGAAAGAAAAAAGATGATGATAATATAACTTGTATGTTTTCCCAAACTGGAATGAACTAGAGTGAATAAATGAAATGTTCTGAAGGAGATTCCCACATGTATTGTAGGGCTTAACTGCAAGAGAAGTATCCTTCAATGTATTTTTTCCTCTAGCACCATCACTTTTTTTAAAAAAATGCTCTTCATTGCTCAGGCTCTTTAACTGGCACACAGTCATTGAACAGGCATCGCCACTTCTCCTTACTTTGTTGGTTTGTTTTGGTTTGTTTGGTTTGGGTTTTTTGTTTGGTGTCTTTTTTGTACTGGTCTCAGAATAACACTCTGTTTTTCTGAGACTTCAGTTGTTGCAGCAGTAATAAAACACAATGACTGGGTTGGGAACCTAGGGCTGGTGACCCACCTGTGCTCCCTTCCAATCACTTTCTTTGATGACATGAAAAATATTAAGAAGTTGCACAGTATTACCAGACTTCTGTAGAGTTTGGTTTAAGTCATTGGACAGGCTTTTTTTTTTTCTGGAGAAAATTCCATTAAGCTAAAACACCAAATGGTGCTCTCTTGGGAAGTTCTGGAGTTGCAAATCACTTCACAGTGGAGGAGTATGTGAGAGAAGTAGTATGGACATGCTTTGTGCTGCTGCTTTGCTTTAGGCATCTCATATTAGACCACCGTTCCAGATAAGATGCTGAGTTTAACAAGTCTCTGGCTTGACTTTTTCTTACTGTTCTTACTCTGTTTCCTTGATCTCCCCAATTTTTTAATAGCTGCTTCATTGTGCATTTAAGTCCTCCGCTTCCCAAATCTTGTTAGTCTGTTATCTTATGTGGTATTATGCCAGTGTTTATGGGATTAAAGCAAGAGGAAGTTCTGGTTTGCTGTTTACATCTAAAATGCAGAGTGAATCTGATAGGTTGCTTCTGTTCAGTGAGACTGGAAATTTATACCTGGTGCCTCAATATCTCTGGCAGGCATTAGTCCCAGTATGTTCAGCTTCTAAAAAAGAATAATGCTTTAATTTTTTTCTAGATAAGACTAGAGTAATTGCATATGTAGAATTGTAAACAAACACTGCTGGGAAATGTTAGAAAGGAATTCTTTTGGTTTTATGAACACAGTGTTGTAAAGAGAAGAAACTGTATTGTGGAAAATCAATACTAAAACTCTTAAAAACCACACAGAGGACAAACTAAGGCAAACTGGTGCACAATGAAATGGAAGCATGAAACTAAAGTGGAGGTGACAGTTACAGATATAAAGGAATTATCAAAAAGTGAGAGCGAAATTAAGACTGAAGAAACAGACTTGACATTTTATTTAAATAAGATGCGAGTACAAATCTGTTTTATCATTGTGAAACTCTGTAGAATCCAGAAGCCTGATGACATTGTTACTGCGGTTAAAATGTGGTCAAGTACTACAAGTGTGTGTATTTGTTTTCAGAAAAATGTCAACCTGCACTTGCTTTAGAAAAAAACGAACACCCACCCACCCAACCATAACCTGGAATTGGTAAAAATAAAACAAGTGCCTAGAAAGATGCTGCCATATGTCACTGGCAATGAGCATCACCTCCGTCACTGCAAACAGTAATAACTTATATTTAATAAATTGAAAGGTGTTGAATTTTGTATGCATAGTCAGATAGGTGCAATTTGTCTGCCTCTGCATTTGTTGTAACCACAGAGTACGTAAATCCGGTTGTCTTGCCCTGTAGGTAGCTAAGACATTTTTTCCTTTCACCTATTTTCTGTGCTTTTCATCTGGTAATAAGTAATTTCCAGACCAAAGTGTTATGAAGACTGACAGACCAAGTGTTATAAACCAGCTGTAGAATTAAAATGCTTCAACTTTGCATTTGAGCTTCTGGAATATTCCATGTTAACCTAACTGTGGCATTATCCTGGTTTTACTCACCTATGGATATGATTGCATCTCATCTGCTATTGCACTTCCTGTTCCTCTGAAGTCATGTTTGTGTGGCTTCTGCACTTACAACTCACTCATGTTATGGATCTGTCCTAGATTCTTTTCTCTGACCCTCTAAATGGATTATCTTAACTATGCTTAAAAATGGGGGAGGAGAAAGTAGGCAAATGTGTTAGATTGTCAGGTTCTGCAACATGACTGACAGCAAGTGCCCTTTGCTTTATTAGCAAATGACCCACTCTCAAATTAATGACTTCTCATGTTAACGGAGCTACAACCTATTGCTGTTCTTCAGTATCTGAGTCTTGTTAACACTTGTTTTTTTGAGGATGGCCCATGTGGTATAATCTTTCTTCTTTTAAATCGACAAATGATGTTGTATTTAAGAAAATAAGTATTCCTCTCACCTAGATTTCTATTTTTTTCCTCTACCTAGTAGGTATGTAACTAGCTGTAGTTGTGTGCTGTTGTGGTGGCTTTCATATGTATGTAGTTGGAGATGGTTAGAGATGCTTTCCTGGCTCAGGATTCAGCTGTGCTTTCAAAATGCAGCTTTACCATTAAACCTATTGGTGGATAGGTGGGATTTTCTTTTGTATGTTAAATAAAAGCCTAATCTACTGCAATGGAAAGCTTTAATTCAAACAGTATAGACTAAAGTCAGGATGTGTTAACTCTGGGTTTGGTCCCGATGCATCCAACCAGTTGAGATGCCCTAAACTGCAAATGAAAATATTCCAGGACTTAAACTGAACTAGCTGATGTTCCACGGGTGGTCTGGGAGAAGGGCACTGGAGCACAGCCTTTGCTGGTGTTTGTGCTCAGCTACAAAATATGAGGACCTGTTGCTTTATCTTTTAATTGTAAGAGATCCCAACTCTCTTTTTATCCCATTCAGTCTCGAAGGGTGCAAGAACAAACGATCTGACTGAATACATACTGTAACAATGCAGTAAAGAAATTCATCTCGCCCTGTTTGAGTCCTCTGCTTTTGCTTAGAGGCTGAAAGCCACGCTGCGTGTTGGGAAGACAAGCAGCCTGCGTGATTGCGGTAAATGTGTCACATCCTGCCCTCAACTTTGCCCTCCTTGGAGGCTCTGGCCGTCTCCCAGTGGTTTGCCCACTAGCCAGCTGGGAGTGGCTCGAGAAAACTCCTCAAACCTGTGGATCTGGTTCTCGAGCAAACTTTCAGACTTAACAGTATGTTGGTGCTCCTTGCCAAGCCCAATTAGAGAGGCGAGGGTACTGGGGCAGGCTTTCAAAGTTTGGTGGAGAGCTCATCTGTAATTTTGTGACAAATTTAATTGTGTGTGTTCAAAACACGTCGTATGGGGATCGCTGGGTTTGGTTGTTTGTTTTGGTTTTTTCTCCTTGACAACCCAGTAAACTCCTTTGTAAACATGAGCCTACCAAAAAGCTTCCCTCTTCTGTGGAAACCTTTCCCCCGTCTTCACTGCAGGGGCTGATTTCTGACTTGGAGGGGAGCGGGCAGGGAACTGCTGTGACGTTGGACGCGCACGGTGCGAATGCCAGCGCATCTTTGACAGAGAAATTGGACTGCTCCTTCCATAGGGGGTTTTGAAGATAACCTGTCAAGTCAAGGCATATTGTTGGAAACTCGTCCTGCTGTGAATTCCCTGTCATCTGTGTCATCAGTCACCTCTGTATTTCTGATTTGAATGTCTTTTTCCGTAAACTACCTCACTATGAATTCACTTTCTCTCTGCTACTTATTCAGGTGTCCTCTTTGATCTGAAGCCTGACCGTAGAAAGATGAGATTAGAAGTTATGTCTGTCGTTTCTCTTGCTCTGTGAAAACTCTCACTTACAGGTGGTTGTGTCAAATGATCGCTAATTGTTTACAGAGCTTTAAAATTATTTAAGTAGTCCCATTCTCTGCTTTGTCCTGATCAACACTTGTGTGGGTTTTTTTCATAGTGAATGTGTCCTTGGTGTATCCCGCAAACAAAAAACGGGTAAGAATTGTATATTTCCTACCTCCCTAGATTTTTTTTTATTTTAGGATGCAGTTACTCAGAAAATGACATTTTGAGCATCAAAAAAAATACATCCACAAAATATCAAACCATGTGACTTCTCATTTGTTTTTACCCATGGAGCATTAAAGCAGACTTCTCTTCCACACTGTTACAGTATTGTGGTGAATACTATTTTAATTTGAAAGGCATAAGCAGGGTTCTAGTTGGAAGAAAGGGACTTTTAAAAGGATTTTCTGTGATACTAAACAGGCACTACTGAAAGGGCCTAATTGCTTCCTATTCAAGTTTTATTGTCTCTTTTGTTAGCAGATAGTTTATTTCTATAGTCATAATAGTAGCTTACAGTGTGTAATAGCCAAGGTGAAAAATCAGTGCAACTTCTGCATGTAACACTAGCTCCTGATGTTGGAAGGACTGTCCAGAGATGTGGATCTTCTCCTAGATGCATGTGTTGGTTTTGTCTAGTTACAGATTCTCTAACAAGACACACGTTGTTGTCTTTCAGCTGATGGGTTGAAGGGTGGTGGAACGCTGGGTCAGCTATTAACTGATGGAGCTTTTTGGGTTTGCACTGAAATGGTGGAAGCAGCTTCAGTGGACTGTCCATGTAGGGAGCATGTTTATTGTCCCCTGTCCATCTCTAACTGCACGGACCGTGTGCGAGGCTGAGGATGTGTGTGCAGAAGGTAATGAGGGTGAAAACTGGATCCATCTTCCTGTCATCATGGCTGATGGCCTGGCTGGAAGGTGTAGCGGGAGGCCTGTGCTGTCAGGATGCTGGTGGGCTTGCTGGAGGCCTGTGCAGTCAGGATGCTGGTGGGCTCGCAGGTAGCAGGTATGGGCCCTGAATGGGTGACTGGGGAATGCCCTCTTGGCAGGGATCTATGAGCTGTCTCTTCGATCCTACAACTATGGGTGTCACATGTCTTGGACTAGTCACTGAAGAGGAAGATGGGACATCAGAGAGAAGAGGTGACAGGAGAGGAGGAAAAGGGATTTGAGGCTAGATTTCTGGAGAGAAAGAGGGGGATTCCCAGAGGGAGATAATAGACACATAGTACATATGGAGGAAGTAAATCAAGTTCATGGTTCATTAAGGTTATTTTGTCTGTCCTCCTTCAACCTGCTCGCTTTACATCCCATAGTTGGCACAATCCGTGTGTGAATGACATAACTGTATAAGCCCATCATCCCCTCCAGAAGGGTTGCGTGAGGTGCCCGCCTCGGCGCAAGGGCTGGGCGAGGAAGTGAGTCAGGGGCGGCCCTGGCACGGCCCCCGGCCCTCGCGCCGCGCTGGAATTTTCCAGGTAGGGCACGGAGAGAGGTGAGAGGGAGAGCGCGTGGGACGGGATTTGGCCGGGGAAGGGCTCGTCCTGGGGAGAACTGCCCGAGCACCGAGCTTCTGCCCTGTGAGGGAACGCCGAGCGATCCCAATCAAGCCGGGGGAGAACCGCGGTGGACGCGCTCAAAGCCGTCTCACGCCGCCGTGGTGTTTTATTACCTTTTCATTGCCGGTTTCCTTTATTAATTTGAAACATGCACTGACTTTTTTTTTTTTTTTCCCCTCTCTCTAGCGTGGATTTCAACACATTTTTGTGCGGGTGCCAAGAACACTGTGTTCTGTTAAGTCACGGGGTGACGTCGGGTGCTGGCCGGCTGCCAACCCGGGTCAAGTTCATTCAAATAAGTTTTCAGTGGCGGCCCTGGTTGCCCGAGCCCTGTCAGTCCTGCCTTTGCGTGGTAGGTGGCTCTCTTGCGTTAGTTTTTTCGAAGAGCTTGGGACTTCAGGGCTTTAAATTTTACCGGCTTTTCAATTTTCCTTCTTGTTTTTGGAAGGGTTTAAAAAAAAAAAAGAGCAAGAGAAAAAAAAAAAGCATGACCTCGCTTGGATCTATGAGGAGAGATGAGATGGCCATGGGTTTACTGAGCAGAGCAAGGTCCACAAGTTGTAGCATGTGGGTTTTTTTCTATTTCTGCCCAATGATTTTCTTTCCTTTTTTTCTTTGTTTGACTTCTGTCTGGGGTGACTTTTTTTAATCATGGTGTGCACATTGTGTCTTTAAAGTGAGAGCTACTCCTGAGGTCCCAGTGACAAAATCCTGCCTGTGACAAAAAGATGAAGTGGGGAACAGTGCGTGAAAGTGGTGCTGGCTGTGCTAGGGTAATCACTTCCCTTTCCTACAGGGTTTTGTGTTTTGCTCGTAGCCCCGGAGCTTTGGACTGCTCTTAAAAATGCTTTAAGTGAAGAAGTCTCTTCTTCAGGGTGAGCTTCCCAAGTACAAAATTGTTCCGTGTCATGGTGTGGAAAAATCAGACCAGTTTTCGTGGTCTCTTTATTCCAGCTTCCCTTTCAGGGGACTGTGTTGTTGCTACTTTGCATAGTAGCATACTTTTCCTTCCTGTAACCCTACCAGAAATCACCCTAGGTCCCCTCCCCTTCACTTCCAGTAACTGCTCTGTGAGCAATAATTTTGGAACTACTGGCAAAATAAGAGTCTTTGACAAGCTTGTAAAATCTTTACAAGAGGATAGCAGCTACAATGCCAGAGACATCTCTGAAGCAACTGGAGATATTTTAATATTTGAGGATAAACCCATTCTTCCTGTTTGCTTCTGGGATATATATTTTTAATTAATTATGATATCTCTGGGGAAATTTGGTGTTTCCAGAGAGAGGTGACTTAGTTTTAAAGAGGATGGAGAAGTGAATTTTCAGGTTATGATTGAGATCTGTTTTAACCATCTCTTATTTGGATAGATTAGCCAATTTATTTATTCTTATTCTTTTTAGCTATGCACTAAGTTTCTAGGTCTTGGCTCACTTGATGTTTGGCTTTTAAGGGAGAGAAACATAATAGTGTCAGGTTCCCATGATTCAACACCCACTCCTGAGTTACCTGTCAGTGCTTGCTGGCTTATCTTCTCTGTGTGGGAGAGTGGAGGATGATCAGATTTGCGTTCATCACTAGGTGTCACTCACTTGCAATTACTTAAAGTTTGTTTCAGGGCAAAATTAAAAGAAAAAAAAACAAAACTCACTTGCTTCCTACCTCACCCAAATTGGGTGTGTGTGGGCAAGGAAATGGTGTGAAATCTGGAAAAGAACTTTTTCCCATCCTTCTTTCCCATAAAACTATTGTATGTGGTGTTTTGTAATTTTATTGCTTTCTAGCCTATCTCGATCTGGATTTGGGTTATTCTTGTATACTTTTGTTGATGCAAGATAAAATTTTCTTGTATATTTTCGATGATGTTTTCTTCTCTTTTACCAAGTGTGTAAAAACTTAAAGGGTAGCAGATAGACAGGTAAGAGATAGGGAAATGTAGCTCAAGGGGAGGTGCAGCAATGGAACTAAAGGGTCACTTGAGAGAATGCTCAGAAAAAAACCTGGAGATGACAGGACTCAGAATTGTTCTTGGGGCTTGTTGAGCTCTGTTGGGCAAAGGATGGTGATTAAAAACCGCATGTATAAAGATGATTTATCCTTGTTATCTAACAAGCTATGTGGAATGTGGTGCCTCAGCTGGGTCCTGGTCAGCCTTCTCTCTTGTCAGGCGATTAGTATGGGAATGTGTGTTTAGCTGTTGAACTGTAGAATATTCCAAAATTCTAACACCAAAGCTGAAAATGTAAAAGGGGGAGAGGAGGAAAGTTAAGCAGTAAAACTCCATAGATTTGTTCAGCGCTGATGAATGCACACTGAATGCTCTAAATATTTTATTCCAGAAGGAGAATTTCCAGAGGGTGTACAAGCGTCCATGTGGATTACTTTAAACTATTGGCAATGATGATGACTTTCTTCTCCTGTAGCTCCTGCCTTTCCCCTTTCTTCTTCCCTAGAAATGTGATGTGTCTTCTATCCTCCCTGGTTCTGTCGTTTGCTTTGGGTGCTGGGGCTGCTGAGGCTCGCGATGTTTCATAGACCCTGCCTCACCTCTAGTTCGTGTGAACTAGACAGGAATTTGTCTTCTCAGGAAACTGAACCTTCTGGAGGGTGTCCAGGCAGCACTAACTGGGAAATGCTCTTTAAATGGTTTTGGTGTTAAATGTAGACTTTGAGTGTCAGTAAAAAAACTGGTGAAAAACTAAAGCTTGTGTATTGTGTTTTTCCTTTTTTCACCCTCTCTCCTGTGTAACCAGAAGCATTGCTTTAGAAGGTATAGCTGTACACAGAAGCTACCTTCCCTCATCTCTTCTTATTCATCAATATCAATTAATATCAATCTATTTGAGATCACCCTTTTCTGTGAAAGGTGACCTAAGCCAAGGAAGCCCCTCTGCTGGCAAAGACAAAAAAAAAATCAGTGTTCCTGTGGGCATGGAATGATGATTTGCTGAAGGTAACAGTAATTGAGCAAATCTGTTGCAGGGTTGAAAATACAGTGCGAAGAGAAGGAGAAGATTTCTGTTTTGTTTGTGCTAAATAAAATTCTTAGCCCCAGCCTACCCTTCTGCACAACATATATGTGGATTTCTGTAGAAGTTATGTGCTAACCATATAAACAAGTAAGTCTCTTAAGCTCTGTGTCATGTTTGCAGTGTCTTCAAACACATTTAAGCCCTAAAACGAGAATGAATTTAGTATGACAGTGGAGAAGAAAACACACAGCCTCCACTGATACCTGCACAGATATGACAGAACTCTTAATCATAAGATTTAGTTTCCCTTTGTGAAGATTATAGGTTAAAAGATTCATCTCCTTGTTCTATCTTGGATTACTAAGTGTTTGTGGCTGTGTGTCACTGTATTTATCTAGTCCACATGTTGTATTTGAATTTAACTGAGAGTGTGTTTGGATGAATAAAGTAGCATAATTTCCTTCCCTTCCCCTGAAGGAGAGGTGGGTTTCTTTTAAAGTATGGCAGCTATTATGACTAACGATATAATTACACCTTTAATCAGAGTAAAATATTTTAGATACAC
Source organism: Actenoides lindsayi (assembly GCA_025331215.1). NCBI lineage: Eukaryota > Metazoa > Chordata > Aves > Coraciiformes > Alcedinidae > Actenoides > Actenoides lindsayi. The sequence continues at coordinate 44,400 of WTSP01000392.1, read as the reverse complement.
AGTAGCCCCATTTGGTCCCTCAGTGTTGAACTGAAAACCCTCTAAAGATGCATAGTATGGCCTGTAGTCATCATCATCACCTTTAATCACTCCACATATTAAAGCCACTGTGCAGGAGTGTACATGGCTGCACGGTTTACTTTTGGGGGTGGTGGTGAAAGCAGGGGAGGGAGAGATGTTGCTGTAAATTCCTTTTTCTGCCTCCAACTCTGCAAGGACACTGTGTGATGTCTCTGATGGTCTCTGATCATAATTTTGCTGACATCCAACGGTTTTCTTTTACTGTTGTCACGTGTTTGAAGGTGCATGTGGTTCTGAAGATGTGAGGAGTTATAGTCCATCTGTGCTACTGAAGCTTTTGAGAGACCGATGGGTGTGGAAAGCACCTTGTTCAATGCATGGTTCCAAGGCATGGCCTCCAGAAAGCCTCTCTTCCTCCGAGCAATGAGCTAGGTGAACTTGTCCTCACAGCTCCCCAAAGACCCAGCTCTGCTACTGTCTGTGCCATTTTACAAAAGCTAAATGCAGGTCTCTAACTTCTGGCATATTGGGCTTCATGCTCAAAATAAGAAAAAATGCACTGCTACAACTAACATGTCACTTCTGCAATTTACACACTCTGCCCCCAGAGTTAATCCTATAATTTTAATAAAGCCTAGTAAGTTCTGTTTCTTGTAGACCTTAATTATGCTAGCAGCTGTTGTTAAAGTAAATCTTTTGCTCTAGTTGAAATATGGTTGCTTCCAATATTTACTTCTGCCCTGTTTCATGTTTTGCTCAATATGTTTATTTTTCATCTTTTTACATCCTCTGCACTGAGGATGAATAGCAGAGGAGAGGAAGGGGCAGATGCTGCCTAGTGAAGGGACATCACCAGAATGGCTGCTCTATCAAATAGAGCCAAATGCAGAAATGTCACGAGGTTGACACATACAGTTCATTTTTGTTGTCATCTCTGACACTAACATGGACCAGTTTGGGGCTAAAAGGTTAAATGTCCTTGGGAGAAGAATTGAAAATGGCTCAAAAACCTATTTGAGGAGTTCAGAAAGAGCCTAGGGTTGTGCTGTAGCAACTGCTCTCTCACACTGAAGGGCCCAGAGTTCAGAAGTGAGCAGATCTGTGGTTCCAAGGCACATGTGCCCGAGAGAGTTGCCAGGCTTAATGGTGCATAGTCTGTTCTACTCCACAGGAGTGAAAGGTTGAGCATCAAGTTTGCAAAATGATGGTGACAAGGCTGGAGTTTGAGGAAACATGCAGTAACAAGCAACACAACTTGCTGGGTATACAAACATTGCACTGGGATGTTGGTACAGCACTAAGATAAGGGCAGTAAATGAAACCAAACATAATAAAGGGGAAAGCCTGTGTAAAAAAGTTCACACAACTGCATTCAGCACAACTGGTGATGGCCTGGACTTGAGCTCAGTTGGTGGACCTGCCAAGGTAATGTGCGTGATGTCATCATGCCAAGCCTGCGTTATCAGGGTATCACAGCAAAAGCTCTGCCTGTGCACCGGGCTTGTTCCCAGTTACGTTCAGGTACAAGGTAATGGGGAAAGGTTTTGCCAATACTGCACATGTACAGTTCCAGCTTGGAGGGGGAGGGTGTTTTGGGGCATGAAAGGCAAAGTAAATCTCTCTGCTGCCCAGGTGCTAGAGAACATAGTCTGTAGCCGGTGCCGTTATCGGTAACTCTTGTGTTAAATGGTTCTACAAGTGTGCCCCTCCTCCCCCCGCTGCAGAGGGGCGTTTTCTGATACGATGTAGGAATGGTTATGTAGGATAGATCAACGATCTCTCCAGCCCATTGCTCTTTCTGTGCTTGTGGCCAGACGCCCACAACTTGGACACTGGATATAAACATAGGTTAAGCTAAATGGATTAATTGGCCAAATCATAATACCAGTTGCTTTGCTGCCGGCTGAACGCGCATTAAAATAGTCCTGGGCCTTCGGAGAGGGCTCTATTTGAATGCTAGAAAGTTGTGAGCGAGAGGGAAAACTTCAACAAGTGGGGCAAATGTTCTGGTTTTAAATACATTTCATTTGTTGTGTATTCCATAACTGAGTAGGTGCATAATATTAATTTAAATTATTTTAACGTGGTAATATATAATTTGTATTAGCCAGTTCTAAGCATCTGCATCCAGCCTGTCCAACAAGGAAATGAATAGGTCTGAATGTGACAACTGTGAGAGTATCTGTTATGTCTTTTCAGAAATATGTGCAACTTGATGGGAGATTTTTATTTTGTTGGGTTTTTTGTGTGTTTTTTTTGGTTGGTTGGGGTTTTTTTTAATTCGAGGTAATATTCTTAAGATATTTAGATAAACAAGCTCAGTTTAGGACTGTGCGGTTGTGTGCAGTTTCTTCATGCAACCTTCATAAACCCTTCCTGCTTTCTGAAGGTTTTGGAACAGTTAGTTAATTCTAACTCTCCATCTTCCTCTTTGAAATATGCAATTTCCTTTCGAGAAACAACTTCCTATTGAGTACTAACTTATCTGACCACTTTGATGTATTTGAATTTTTTTTTTTTGAAGTCCTGAATGCATTGCAAAAGCCAGCGTTGTCTTCACAGCTTGAACTTCTGCACTGTCTGCATTTAGAAATATAGAAGTGGAGAGGACCTCGTCTCACTAACAAATGCAAATCCAGTTAAATTGTGCTTGGTCATGCCGTGTCATTGGAAAATTCCAAACTGCAGTAATCGAAATCTGGTTAGGCAGATAAAGAGGACGGAATTGTTGCAGATCTGCTGTGAGCGGCATTGACTTTGGGAGATTTGCCTTTTGGGAGTTGTGTGGATTTTCAAAAAATGCTGCAGCATATTTGGAGACAGATGGAGAAAGGGGCAGATTTCTGCGGTGCAGCCGATTGTCATGCCAGAACTACAGGAATCTAAGCCCTGGCCTGCAAAACAGCCATTAAACTTAGCTTTAGATGCCTGAGTTCTGTATACAATGAACAGAAGAGCTTAAGTGCTAAATACCAGGATTCTCAGCTACTGTCTTTCTGACCAAGGAACGCTTAAGCTCCCTGGTGTTCCTGTGTTTTATCTAATGCCTGTTTGATGTGGAGCAGGGACTGTAGCTCTTAAAGATGCTTTGAATCTCTCTCTTTTTTTTTTTTCCTTTTTTTTTTTTTTTCCTTTTTTTTTTTGTTTTACCCTGCAGTAGCTCAGCCTTTGAGGGAGAGTTAGAAATGACCTCCTCATTGCTTTGTTTGGCAGGTTGAGCGCTTTCCTGAGAGAGAGGGATTTAAAGTCTCTTAAGCTTAAGACTGTCTTGCTAGAATGTGGGTTTCTCTCTGCTTAGGCTGCAATGTCTGGAGTGTTACAGAAGAAGAGTTGCGTGTTGACAGTTCAGGATGTGCTTTTCAAGGCAAGCAATGCTTACAGCACTCTGGAGATCTCTGTAGAGCATAAACCCACACCTACTGAATCAAGCCCCTACGCAGGCTTAGGTACAGAAGTACCAACTTTGCACTCACAGGCTTAAGTGTGACATAAATCACGAGCCTGCAGAGTTGCATTGCATCTGGGTGTGCCCAGGAGGAGTGCTTTAAGAAACTCCTGAAATGCTAGGTACTGAAAAATCTGGGTTTGTCAGGAGGCTTTGGTGACAGGAGTGAAGATTTTGTGACCGACCTCTTGGACTTGGCACCTAAATGCCATCAAAGTGCTCCTGAAGTAAAAGCCTTAGCTTTTATAGCTGAAGATAACCTTATGTCTTTACATGCACAGAACACTTAACAGTTGTGGGGTTTTTTTTTCTTTTTGTGGACCTCCTGAAGTTATCAAAGTGTTCAATAGTCTCCTGTTTTGAAGAGCTAAGCGATTAAGTGAGGACTTTCAAAAGTCTTTTAAATTTTAATGTCTGCTTGTGCTAAATTCAAATGTAGATGCTTCTGCTTCTCTTGTTCCTGGACACTAAGCCTTAGTGGTGCTCAGTGCTTTTACATGGGACTCGGTGTCTGGCACCTGCGTGAAATAAGCTTGAGAGCCAAGTTGCCAGATACAGTTGAGAGTCACTTGCGAAAATTTTGTCTTAAACAGCATCTCCCCAAACCACAGGAACTGATGGTAGATCCAGTCTTAAAGGTCAGGCTTCCTGACTCGGTCCTGTGCTTACACCGGTCGATCACATTTCGTTGCGAAGCTTTGTATGTTCAGACAGTCCTTCATAAACACCACATGCTTTTTGAAGTAGATCCTTGAGTTCCTATATTACAGCTATGGTTTCCTCTAATGTATCTGAAACAGGGAATTCCCCAGATTTCTCACAAAAGTTTTTTGTTTTTGTTTTTTTTTTTGTGGTGATGTTAAGTTCTGAGGTTTGTTCTCTCCCTAGAAAACTTCTGGTTCAATTTTACCTCATCAGTTATGAGCAAATAAGAGTTCCCCTGCTTCCACAATGGTGGTTTTATATATTTTCTGTCAAGCTACTTTAGACATCATCTGTGCCTCTTTCTTCTGGGTTTGTATCCACAGCGAGGCCACATTTGTGCACCCAGTCCTCCCAGTCTGGGCCATGTCATATGGTAACACTATAATATCTAGAAAACCCACTCACTTGAAGCCAGTGGTGCTGCTTTCGTAGAAAACCTGATTTATGTGCTTTCTGGTTCCTTTCCTGACACTGTGCTTTTAAAATGGTTGTCAAATGAAATGGAGAGGCTTTTCTGACCTGTCTCTGTTTCTTAGCCTTCAATATTTGCTGTTTGGGACATGAACAGTCATTGGTTTGATGTTGTCAAAAGCCCTAGTTTATCAGTGTAGCATCACTTGAATCCGTAGAACCTCTTGGGATGTTGTCATTACGTTTTGAGTTTTTGAGTGTAAGAAAGCATGGCTGCTACTTTTCTGTGATATGTTTCTGTAATCCTTCAAATGTAAAGTTAGCTGCTGTTAAAGTCCTGCAAATATTTTTCTATATTTGAAACAATTTCTAGAGTATGTGTGCGTGTGGAGTGAGATGTGGAGTGATGTGAAGTTCAGTCTTGGGGCAAGGAGGAGTGGAAGTATAGGTATACTCATCTGTTTTCTGCATAAGTTGTTCTTCCTTTTCTGTCTAGCAAAAATTATGTTGAATTATTGCAACCTTATATAGAAATTAGTGAAGATAACTGGAGTTGCTGTTCTGCAAAAGGCAGTGGATTCAGGAAGCCCTTTATAGCCAGAGTCCTCATAGTTTACACAGAGCAAGCTAACAGGTTAGCAGTAGGGGTGTAAAAAATATGTGAAGAAAAAACTGGGGAGAAAAATGTATGATGTTTCCTAAATGGAAAACCACAGGTTTCTTTAATATAAACAAAGAAATGTAAATGCTTGTGCTTAGGATGTAGTGGAGTGTGTGCCTAGACACGTGCATTTTTTCACTGCAGAGTTTGAGAGTGTGGGTGACTTTTTAAATTGAATTTTCAATTTCTTGAGTGCTTTTTCCTTAAGAAGTGGTTGTCTCATCTGATAGTCTAAATGTAATTCACACTTTTGCTGTTTTGCATAGGGTAAGCTTTGCATTCCTTCCATAATTGCATTCCAGGAATGATAATATTTATATTTGGCTGTGGTGATGCAGTTTTCCAGGACCCTTGTTAATAGTAAAATGGAAAAGAAAAAAAAAAAAATCACTTGTTTGGTGGTACTCCTGCAAAATGATACAAATGGTCAACTGGTCATCTAGAAATTCAGCTGGTCCTCCCTCTGAAGTAATCAGTACATAACAGAGTCCGTTTGCTTTTGGCAATTTGGAGGGAAAATGTATTTAAAGTGTCTAAAATTTCCAAGTGTAAATTTGGCTGTAGTAGATGTCAATAAACATGTCAAAAGGATTTTTATCCTGAAATCTTGGTATGTGTTATTGTTATATTAATGCTCTGAATTGCAGTAGCTCCAGTGGAAATCTTAAGTCAGCGTTTTGGAAACCAAGGATTCAAATGATGTCAGTGTATTTTTACATTATTTTGACAGAAGTTGAAAACTGAGGCATAATCTTTCCTACAAGAATATTGAAATTTTTGTCTGAATGCTGAAGTTGTGTTCCCCTTTATGCCTACACTAAATCATCTTGCACCATTACATGACACAGCTGTTTGGTTTTATTATGATTTTTCTTAGCTGGCTGAAATTTTTGCTTTATTTTAATAACATTTTAAATTAGTGTGTAGTTTGCTTTTGATGAATTGATAATTCTAGAAGAAAACATAGTACCTACTATTCTACTGTTGTCTAAAAACTTGCTTTAACTTTGGCCCTCATTATTTGGGAAGAGTTATCAGACACTGATTGATCTGTGTATTTACTGCCCGATGCACTGAATGGAAAATACTGTATGAGTTGGAGTTTAAATCATGAAAACAGCAATATAGATAAACTGATTGGGCTTTTGGCAAGTAGAAAGCAACATCTTGCTCGACTGCAGTTCTGCTGTATGTTGTACCCTGAAAAAGGACCCTTGAAGCATGTGAAATGGTTTGGATTTTAAAAGACTGATTTATTTATTTTTTAAAATAACGACAAAAACAAGCAAACAGACAAAAAAAGCAACCCAACCCACAACAAACAAAACAAACACACACAAAAAACCCCAAACCTAAACAACTCTGCTGCAACGTCTTGCCCATCTTTCTGACCAAAATGCAATTACTGTTGTTGTGAGCTGGGGAACGCAGATGATCCAGCTGGCAGTTTAGGTCCCTATATGCACGGGTATCTCTTCGGTAATTTGGAGCGAGGAACAGAAAAGGCTGCAGTGATTTAGGCAGTTAGAACAGGCTCTGGTAACCCTTTGTAGCTCCTGAAGTCCTATCACTGCACGCTACATTGGTGTCTAACCACTAAGGAGAAGAAGAATCCGATTAAAATAGTTGCCAGTAAGATGAGCACAAAATTGATACAGTGGCTGCCAACTTCTGCATTTGGGCAATAAACCCTCCTGAGTCAGACACTTCCTACAAATGGTGCAGCTGGGTGCCCAGAACTGCTCGAGCACTTTCTTCAAAGCTGCTGTTACTCTCCCTCTTCTTTCTCAGCTCAACTCTTTCTTTTTTCCCCTCTCCCCTCCACCCCAGCTTCTCAGTGCTGAGTGCAGCTCCCACAGTGAGCCCTCCAGCTGCTCGTGTTTGAGAGTTAACTGCTGTTTAATAAAAAAATCCTTTTCCCACCATTTCCTTTTAGAACCCTGAGTTTGTGGCCCCAAACATTTCAGGAAATTGCAACTTGCACGGTATTTTTCGTTGCTTCATACATAATATGTAAGGGTTGTTTTTTTTTAATCAGAATGCTAATAGGCCATTTACAAGTTCAAGACTACATTTGCAACACTTTTTTTTTTTAAATCCTGCTGGCTGCAGAGTTCAAAGGACAAATAGCACATTAGTACTTTTACTTTGGGAAGAGGAAAATAAGCAGAGAATGTTTAAAATGTGTTCAAGATACTATAACTTCTAAATGCTCTTCCCAGAAGCTGAATTAACTTGTATTATTTTAGAGTTATCTTGTCAGCTTTGAGACTGTAAAGAAAAGGGAGGAGGGGACACAGACACCACCCTCGGCATCTTGCAGGGGTTGCGTTTTCCATCTGTAAATACAGACTGATCTGTGCTACCCTAACAGGAAAGAAAATGACAGTTCTGTATGATTTTTCTCCCCTACTTCCTGAAGTAAAGCAAGCATTGATTTCAGAATGGGAGTGAAATTGAGCCATCACAATCACTTGATCTGGTTTGAGATAGTGAAGGCATGAAGCCAAAAGTTACTGGTGACTGCTGTGGAAACAGGTCAACTATTGCTTTTTGAAGTGTGTGAAGAGAATGAAGACATGCACTGAAGCTCTCTTTCTCTTTGCCTCTAATTGAGAAACATTACCTGAATTCTTTTAATCTTCCTACTTTATGCAAGCTTTATAACCCTTATAAGGAATTGCTTAGTGCAAATTACTGCTGTTTGTATTTCAGGGCTCTTTGCAACTTCTCCATGCTAGTTGCTAACTAGCTCTTAGCGACTTGCAGCCCATTGAGCTTAATAGTTTAAGGATTATATTGGATTACTGCCTTACTGGGACGCTCCAAGTGTGATTTTCCTGGTCTATGTGGTATGCTTATTTACTAATAAAAGTCTGAAACACCAATGATTATCTCCGTGTGTCCTGTAATGTGTGTTATACCCGTAGTATGGCACTCATGTCACTGTATGTAGTGTCACACACATATATTACAGCTCAGATGGGTTTCTATTCCAATTTACATCTCAACGGAGTTTTAATCGGTCTTCGCTTTGAGCTCTTTTCCTGCACTGTGAACTCTCAGCGCAACTCGATGTGTCAAACTTCAGACAGCATTGCAGCAGTTAGCACCTCTGAATTGCTCTATAAAGTGTGTATTTATAACAACCTTACAGTTTTCAGTTGCAATGCCTTACCCAATTGATGGTTACTTTATTTTCTTTCTGCTCCTCCAAAGTTCAGGCACATGATTTAAAAGAAACTCTCTAACCGTAGTGCCGGGCTTCTTTTTCTTTGTTCTTTCTCCAAAGAGAATTAATTTTATCAGAGGACAAGTAATGTATTTTTTTTAACTAGTTTTCTTGTTTGGTATTCTTCGGCTTACTTGTAAAAGCAGTTAAATGGGTCTTCTGTTTCTTCAGTCTGCGTTTAAGTGCTCTCATCATTGTTAAAAATCGGTTAAGGTGAAGTTGGTGCTTTTGTATACGTCCACATGCTGTCATCCCTAACACAGAGTTTCAGACGTGGTTTCCTGCCCTGAAATGTTTGCTGTCTAAAATAGTTTTGACGGTGCAAAAAATATGAAACGATGACCTAGAAAAGGTAGGCTGTGGAAGGACTGCGGGAGAGGAGGGAAGGGGTCGGAAGAAGTTAGAAATGAAGAGGAGGGAAGAATAGAAGCGGCTATTTTAGGCTTTTGGGGGCAGTACCGCAGGCACTGTGAAGCAATAAATGGGGCAAAGGGGAGAACAGTCAAGTGAGAAGAATGTGAAGTGAGTGGGAGTAGAAGAAAATGAATGTAATGTGCTGTGCTGCCCAGCAGCCCGGTGTCTCTGCAAGCTGTCAGTGCTGGAGCTGTGAATGCCGGCACCGCTGGAGCTGGAAGCACAGAGTCCAAACTTCAAGACGTGTCTCTGTGCCTCTGTGGAAACTGTCAACAAAAAAAATTTCCACTAAGTTCCGAGCATTATTGCAGAAACGATGCCTGTATTGCATTGGTGTGTTATACAATGCTGTGCCCGTTGTGTTTCCTCTCTCATTTTCTCTTTTTTTTTTCATAAGGGCTTTTCTAAGGCGTTTCACAGAAAACTGCAGGCAAATCAAGTGAAGATAAGTTGGTGTGCAGAATTTGTACTTTGCTGGATATCTGTGTGCAGTCTCTCATAGTTTTTCTGGAATTGCTTCCTTCCACCTCAAAAATAACATGCTTGCAGTTATCACCTACTTTTCGAAAGAGAATGTGTAATATGAAAGGTGTTTTAAGGTCTTTGACTGTTCCCTGTTTGGACTAAACAGTGACATTATTGAGAGGTATTTTCTGAGGGTTTCTTTTTCAGAAAGATGCAGGATCATTATTCATGGCTGTATAGGCAAAAGATATTAGAAAAATCTTTCCCTATAAAATTGCAATTCATTGAGACTGAGTTACCTATTTGGAGTAAAAAAATCTTGACAAAGTTTTAGAACCTATAGAAGGGCTTAGTGCTAAAAGCTTGTCTGTTTTGTCACAGTTCAATCAGTTTCTCTAACAGAAGATATTACCTCTCATTACATGTATTTGTTCTCTCTGAAGACCTGGAACAAAACAAGAGTTGCTTGAAGATGGTAATGTATTTCCTCACTTCAGTTCCTACTGAATCTTGCGGGTGTTTAGGTGCTTTAGGGTTTAGTTCATAAATAATAATTTGCCTTAATAAATAACTTTGCCATAAATAATAATCATGCCTTTCAGTGGAGTTGTCTTGTTGCATCCAAGCTTTAACCTGGACCATTAGGGTAGCATCACCTAAAATAGAGACAATAAAACTGAGGTTTCACAGCCTGAATCCACTAACTTTAGCAAATGAAACTGGGTGAATAACTATAAACAAAGAATGTGAAAGTAGGTTATCAAACCCTGTGATAACATCTGTTCCTTGGAACCATGAAAGTAGCTATTTCTGCATCAAGGACTAAACCCTGTTTAAGTGTGTTATAAGATGGCTATAATTTTCTCATGTGCTCAGGCTTCGGTGCATAACGTTGAGGGTTCTGTGCGAGATGATGTAATTATCTGTGTACCCTATCAGAGGCAGGTATTTATATTTGAAAACCCGAGTCTCTATCATCCGGAGGATCCTTATCAAGATGAGAGCTCAGCTGCGTGGGATAATACGCAGTTGCATGCTAGGAGACCTGGTTCTGTCCCTGAATAGCTTGCAAGATGCAACACGTGAAGTGGCATCTTCTCCCCCTCCCCGCTTTTTTTTTAAGGCAGGAATGGAGAGCAAGGGTCACAGTAATTCACTTGAATGTTACATTGGCGAACAGTACGCATAAATTGGTCCAGATTGTTTTTAACAGGCAGTCATTTTCCCTGGGAGAAAATGAAGATGTCTTGTATGATGGAAAAAAAAAAGATTAGACAAAGCAGCAGCAGCGCATGCAGCTTGTCTGTGTTAACATTTTTCAGCATTGTTGGGTCTGTTAGAAGTTGACTGTTACTCTGATCACAGACTGAGAGAGCGATCGGTGGCATTGCAGAACAGTAGGAAGCGACAGATTGGCTGCTTAATGCTACAGCTTCATTAAACTACTAAAATGATGCTTTTAAGAGATGCAGTTGCAGCACAAATGCTGCAGCCGCCACGATTGCAGCGGGGTTTTCCTTCCACTCCATCTGGTACAAATGAGCGTCCCTTACCTGCTGCTGGGCAAGCTTCTGCTTCGTGCTCGTTTTGTACCTTAATAGCTCACTGTCCCCTACTATTCTTTCCTGCCCTTGTGCCCAGCACACAGCCATTTTTCTGTCTCTCCTTCAGAACTGCTATTTAATTCTGCATCTACAGAGTAGGCTTAGAAATCGAGTGCTTCTTGCTTTACTGACTTATTTTGTGTAAAACCATGGTGGGGCTGAGCAGAGAGCCTCACCTGTTTCGGTTGGCTGAGCCATGCCTTGGAACAACCTGTTCTGGGAGAGGCAGGCTGGAACAGCTTGTGGATCTATCTCCAGAGGCATAGCCTGCTAAACCTGTTTGCCTTGTAAAAGCTGAGGTTTCTGCTCAGGATTAGAAGTTACGGCTTTGATTTCATCTTCCTCGCCACTCGGGTATTCTTTACCGTACAATACCATCTTTTCGTGAGGTCCATAGGAAGTCCATTTCGTTGTGATTTGAATCACAAAGTTTTTCAAAGATCAGATACTCGTGTTGAATTTTTTTTGTGTGTGCATGTGCAAAACCTCCTTCTGTTGTTATTTTTCCATTCTTCATCTCTAAAACCGATTTGTGCTGCACGCAGGATGCTGCCTGCCAGTGTGTATGTGTACGGGATTATATGTGAGAGAGCTCAAAGCAAACACACACCTACCTCTCCCTTTACAAACCAAACATACTGCGTGTAGTCCTCATCGTCACCTCATTTTCCACTTCAAGGCAGTATGGTCTACACCAAGTTATGGGAGCTGATAAATGATGGTACGAGTTATTTTGTTAATTGTTATTTCATGTGTGATATCAAACACCATTTTGTGGGCTTGTGTACTGTACTTCAACTTCCTCGGTCTTTGAAGTGTACGGGGGAGTTTTCCTGTCTGTGTTGCCCTCCACACCTTCTCTTGGTTTCAGAAGTCACGCAGGAAGCTCAGCATCAGAAGATAACTGATGGTTGGACTTGACAGCAGCCATGTTGTTCCATTAATTTCTGCAGAGTTACATCAAAGCCCTTTCAACTCCTTCAGTCCATGCAGGCATCTCTGGAACAGCCCCACTGGCTTTCTTTTGGTAATAACTATTAGTATTTTTCGTTTGAATTGTTATCACACTTGGGGTAGCCTTTTAAGACAGCAGCTCATGCAACTGTAATTTTTGACAGAGCTTTCAGTATAAATCAGGTCAGGTGTGGGTAAAACTTCCTCAGGAGCTCTCCAGAGGGAAGCCCAGCAGTGGTGCTTAAGGTTTAGTAGATGGCCTCCTTCCTCCAGAGATAATCACAAATCAATTTCCTCTACGATAGGAAGCACTGGGCTGCTGGATGTGATGAATCCTTTTTAATTAGTCATAGAAGAGAAGTCCTAACCACTTGTTTAAAGGTCTCAAAACACCATTAAGAGGAGATGAGGGTGCAGTCTGTGACCATATTCTGCTTTGAATAATTACAGCGTTGCTGCCTACACTTCTCCATATTCAAGTAGATACAGCATTCTTCTTTGCTACTTGGCATAAATGATTTTGTGTGTTAATAACTCCTGCATTCCAGCCCAGGGGTGGTGGCATCTAAGAGATAGCAAAAATTCATTCCCATGTCTGTATGAGGAGAGATGTTGCTGAAGCTTAGCGGTGGTTGAGGAGGGAGAAAGAAGAAACCCTTTGTCAGCTCAGTGGAAGTTGCTCTTGGAGAGTCTCAGAGAGATGCTTGAGGTGGCCGTGCTGGTGCCCTTGAAGAATGTACGGCTCTGTTTCCTGCAATGGCAACCACAAAATGCTAATAAGGTGTGTGGAGCAGGACGTGTCATTTCCCAGTGCGCTGAACCGACATCGCTGATAAATATTTAGGACAGATCAGATGGTCAGAGCGCATGTGCTGAGGAGGAATGCTGTACTTAGCTAAACAACTAGGCATTATCTGAGATCTATTTTAAATATATGCTGTCTCTGTAATAACACTGGGTGGTTGTTCCAGATACAAAATTTCAGTTAATCTGCTGCGTCAGTTTGGGCTTGCAAGTCCAAAAATACCTTGTTAGTGATTTATGTCTTTCATTGTTGTTCTTTTTTGTCATACAGTTATCTCCACCCACGCGCTGCTACCTAATCTTGTACGTTTTGTGTGCTGTTCCTGTGGTTATTCCGTGAGAAGAAAGCTTGGTGTCACCCACAGAGCGGCACACGCCTAGCTCTGCCCTTGAATGTTAAGTTGCTTGTGTGAAGGTGTATCTGAATTTTATCTCTCTGGAGTGAAAGTAGCGAGCTTCCCAAGAACCAAATTATTTCTCAAGGTACTAGGAGAATATTTGGCATGGACCTCAGTTAAAGCTTCGGAAAACACAAAGCTTTGAGGGGAACTGCAAGCTTTAAATCCTTTATATCTTTAATTATCTTTATAGAGCTGAATAATATCCTGTACTATCTCTATGCACAATGCTTGAATTAATTTTATGTTGATTAATTAAGGGGAAGCTTCTTTTCTTTTACCTTTACCCTACTCCCTATAATCCTGCAAGCCAGCTTCTGGTGGAGTTTGCTTCAAGCGTTCATTAGCATAGCCTGGGCCTTTGACACACTGCTCTGGTGATTTATGCCTGTGAATATTCATTGTAGCAAATCCAGTGGCTTTTCTGCTTGCTCTGGTTTTTTGGAGAGCACCATGCAAAGTGTAAAATCTTGCAACCTGTAACAAACTCCCCCCGGGGCACAAGGTTGCCACATCGGAATCCCTTGGTGTGTATGATGGCAAAGGGGACCAGTGGTGCAAATGTAGCCTTGCTGATCAGAAAGGAAGACTGTATGAAAGAGAGGTGGCAGGATAGGTGTCTAAATTCACTCTGTGTTAGTGCCAGTCAGCTTCCATCCATCTTGAGAGCTGTCACAAGAGGGCAGTTAGGAGAAATGCAAATTCATTCTGAAAAGAGTAAGGGAATCGGAAAAGAGAAAAAGAGAGTCCATGAGAGAATGGCCATGAGATAGTAGAAAATGCTTCCAAAGGTAGAGGCAAAGATACGTGAAAGAACAAGGAGGAAAAGGAGTGCCACAAGATTATTTTTCCTCTGTATGTACCGTGATCAAAGTCTGAAACTCTCAAATACTATTTCCATTTCTGGCACAACTTGGCTCTGTGACCTGGAGAAAGCTGGTTCCCCAAAGGTGCCATCTGAGAAGCCCTGTTAGTTCTGCCATTTGAGCTAAGCTGTAGTAAGATAATAGGACAGAATAAATTTGTTAGTTTTAGGGAAGGAAATGACAGACTAAGTGACCTTCATCTTCAAGAAGTTATTTCAGTGTCTTTGTAGAATTTGTTAGCCTTTTTTTGTAAGGGGAGATTTGGATGTACTACAGCATGCTACAGCATCTTAAGTTTCAGCTGATGAACTTGTTCAGAATATCTGTGAGCTTTTATCGAGTATCATATCTGCAAAGTATCTTCGTGTCACCTGGAAAAGATTTACACCACTTTCTGCGCGTACGATGACTGAACAAGTGAAAGTGTTGTACCAGTTAAAAAGTAGGGTGTATATATTGACGTTTCCCCATAGAAACGTTTCACTGAGTGATGTATCTTGGGAGGAGAGCCATGGGGGATAAGAAACTCTCCCAACTGCTCACCTCCTTGCTTCTACTTAGTAATCACTGTATGACTGCCCTTTTTTTAAAATCCAGATTTATTGGGGTTTTTAATAGCATTGATATATTAACTTTCTTTTTGTACAGAAAGTTTTGTGCAGTTCTGCTTTCTGTACTGAAGCTGCAAACTTAATGCTTCTGATATTAACTTACTGCTCTTTTATCGATAACAAATATTCAGTGCTTGTTAAGGTGATCAAGTACAGATATTTCTTGTTTCCATCATTACTGATGTGAAAAGGTAATTTTTTCAGACCTTTTAGAGGCAAATGCTGTGCAGATTGCAAAGGTACTCCAAAGAACCCCCAAGGTGTTCAAGGCAAAGCAACAGGCAGCTGAAGCAAGTCTCTTTGAGAGTGAGGAAGGGAGGACTTGGTCACAAGTAACCACGTGGGATCTTCTGTGCTGGCTGTATGCAAAATCTATATGCTTATGGGATGCTTGCTTCATTTCACTGGAGTCAAGAGTTTTGTCTCTGAACAGTTTAGGCCAAGATTTTACCATTTCTGTGGTTGCTTTTTTGGTGACTTTTTAATTTATTTTTTGTAACAAATTTGAATTGACACAGGTAATCATTATGTTCTTTAGCAATCTTTTTAGCCAAGGGGGGATATTTGCTAATTCTCATTCTGGTTTCTATTTTTACATTTGTCGTATCCTCTATGTTAGCTAGTACTGGTGAGTGCTGTCAAAGATACATAATAAATTAATTTGTCTTGAGAGCTTTCTTGATGCATTTTGATTTAAACATGCTGATCTTTGAAATGCAGGGTCCTGGGTGTTCAGCTACAATACTCACTGATTTTTTTTGTTTTCCTGTAGCCCAATCTTACCAGAAAAAAAATGGCAGTGTTCTGTGCATTTATATTAAAGTAATTTCTCCTTAAAAGAAAGAGCTGTAAAAGGAGAGCAATTAGAACATTTCAAAGGAAACCAGTCACAGAGCAAATCTATTTATTCTAAAAGTGAACAAAATGAGCCATGTTTGTTGCTTTAGTGAGAGACCTTGAGGTCAGCCTCTCCATTTTTTTTACTTTTATTTTTTCCTACTCAGCCCCTGGACATGGAAAAGTGGTTAGCATGCTATAGAAGAGGGCATTGTGGCAAGGCCATGATTGGAAATCATAGGTACATTTTAGTGAACAGCCTACTAGCAAATATTTGGAGTGATTGGGATATATGAGAGAGTCAGGATGGGGATGATTAGATTGGACTCAGGGGATGAAGGAAGGGATTGAGGTGAGTGAAACTGAGGTGAGGAAACTGAGCCTGTGTGTAGTGGGAAGCATTCTACTTTCAGCCACCCTAACCAAAAATTACTGTATTTCAAAATAAGCAATGTGGAAAATTCAACTACTTTAAATTTGACACTTCTCTGTGCTTAGCAACAATGCTCTTCAGAAATTCTTATTGATATTACTGGTTATGGTGTTTTAAGAATAAAACCAAGCACTCATGATGTTCAAGATATTAATAATCAACATATCACTACGTATCAATGATTGTTTTAAAGTGAGCCTAAGAAATTAATTTTTTTTTTGCCATCTGTCCACCACTATACTGTTGGTAGACATGACAGATTGTTTAATGGATATTTGAAAAATCATGTTTGTGTGTTTTGAAAGTATTTTAATATTCAGACTGTATTTCTGGTAGTAAATAATATATGGAATTGAAAGATTGAGGTTTTGTTCTTTGTTTTTCTTCTTCATTTTTATAGCTTCCTCTTGTAAGAAAAATTTCCAACTGACCGATGAAAAAAAGAAAAAAAATCTCTAACAAGCAAACATGCCAAAACCCCCAAAGTACAGTTTCCTTGGGGAAATTAAGTCTAAACAAGTATACAGTAATAAATATTAGCAGAATAATTAAATTATTTGACAATCTTTACTTAGGAAAGCTTCTTGACTCTTACAGCACTCAGTGGGATTAAAACATGTGTTTAACTTGAAGCACATCTCAAGGGTTTTCCTCATTAGCATTTTACATGCTCAGAGAACTTCAGGTTTGCATCCTTTTTTTAGGTGCAGTCACTATTGCAACAATTCCAGCAAAATTTAAAGCATTCTTAAAGAAAAAGAGTGCATCAGAATGGTGTTTTAAGAATGAAGTGCTTGCTTACTGCTATTGTGCTGTTAGAAACCTTTTATCCCTGGCTCTTTTCCAATGTGGAAGGAGTTTGTTTTCAGAGAAATATTGTTGCCAAGGGACAAATGTTGACTGTGTTGTGTTTAAAACAGGCTGATATTAATTACATTCTTTTAGCTATTCTTCTCTGGATAACTTTAAAAGGTCCTTCCAATTTCCAGAATACTTGGTTAAAGCTCTCAGAACATGAACGCAGTGTCTCGTCATTTACGTGAAGAATATATTAAAGAACTGGCAAGAACTGAACTAACTTTTGAGCACAGTCGAGAAATGTTGGTTTCAGATGATTACACTAATTAATAACATACAGCAATGTTAGTAAATGCAGTGATCTCCCTCCCTTTCATCTTTTATCTTTAAAGTCTTTATCTAAGCCAGACAACCTGTGTGGAGAGCTGCTTCCTGCATCAGACCAGAGGAACAGGCTAATTTTTTTTCAGGGCCTATTCTGTGATCAGGGTGGCATGATCTGGACCAAAGTCAGTCTTTGGGGTTTTCCAGTTTCTCGTTGATAATGTGAACCTAACGTTTTTGCATTATTCTGGTTCTTTCAAGGATCAGGCTGAGTTACTTAAATTCCCTCTTCTAAAGAGCAGTTTTGTGCAAGCCTCCTTGCCAGTGGGACAGTGCTAGTGGTCCCAGTGATGGGACTGTCCTATGCTCAGTCCACCAGAACTTGCACAGAGTGTTGTTGGTTTTTTGTTTGTTTTTTTTCCCCGACTGGCTTCTGAAACTGAGCCCAGCTCATGTTTCTTAGTCTACTGCCTATTTCAGAGTTTTAGATTGTTTTGTTCTGTTCTAGGTAAAATGCCACTTTCCAAGTATTTTTGCCTAATACTTAGTACTTTATGTTCTCTTGAGCCAGTATTTCTTAATGTACAGAACAACTGTGCATGGCTTCCCTTAGGGTACCAATGCAGCTGCCCTGCCCTGCTTGTGTGAGAGCTCTAGAGGAGAGTAAAACAAGATGATCCAAAGCAGGTGAATTTTTGCTGCCAGCCCTTTCCTCAGCCTTCCACGTCTCTTTTGGGCCTTCTCATCCTCTCCTCACATTCCTCCTTCAGTGGGACGAGTTCAGCGTGTCCTCTAAGTCTCTGGAAGAAGAACTCCAGTGAGTTTTCAGAGCCTGAACTCCAGCTTGCCTTGCTCGCATCATGCAGTCAGTTGTCCCTGGAGCTACCTGGATGTGGCCCAGTAGCTTACACTCAACTTCTGAAACCTTCCTGGGAAGCTGTAGGCCAGCAGGACATGGGTGAAATCCAGCTTTAGTGGTCAAAATCTTGCTTTAACAAATGGTTGCATACTTTTTGCCAGCTACAAGTTTCAATAGAGACCTGTGTTTCTTCCCTCCACTCAGACTACGGAAGCCACTCTTCCGAGTTACTCGAGCCCCTTTCTCTCAATTTCCCTGCTGGTCATGATCCCTGCCACTCATGAGCCTCTTCCTGCTTTCCTGAAAACTTGCTCTAATCCTGACACCTTTCTGGAAACTTCTCCTGGTAGGGAGAGGTGTTGACTTAACGTTTTGAGAAATTCTCCAGACCTAGTTGATTGAAAAAATAAATGCTACTCATCCCAGTTTTCCCTCAAGAGATGGCCCTCGTGTTCCAGATTTTCTGTTGCCTTACAAAAGATAAATGGGCATTTACAGTGAAGCTGTCCAAGTTGTATTAATAAATAGGCATTCAATTTATGGATTACCGGGGAACATAAATAGCTGCCTACATAAAGCCGTACTGCCTCGTTAGCGTTCTGTTCCAATAGCTTTGTATTTTTATTTGTTTAGACAACCGCGACAGACATTTCTGAATATTCATCCGATAACGACAGCGTGGGAGGAGAAGAGACAGGCCTGGCGACCACCTCTCCAGGACCCCCGCCGAGGTTAGGGCCGTCGAGGCCAGGAGCGGACAGGGGGGACGATGGCAGAGCGCAAGGGGCGGGCGCGTGGCTGAGGTCTGCGCGGGCCCTTCTCCGCACCCCCGGGAAGCAGGCGGGCAAGGCCGCCCGGGCCCCCACCGAGTCTGCCAAGAAGAGGAAGCTCCTGAGGTAAATGTGTTGTCCGCCTTAAGGAAATCTGTTTTTGGGGGGTTTTATCTTGGAAGTAAAAGAGTAATTACAGATGAGTAGGAAGGCATTTCAAGGATAAACATTTCAGAGATGCAAATTCCAAAAACTTAAAGAATATATTTGTTATTTTTGTAAACAAGCAAACAAGGAGAGGAAGAACTTGGTTCAGCTTTAAAATCTGTGGCGAAAGCTTTTGATCTTGAACTCCTGTGTACAAAGTGCTGTCGTTTTTGCACTTCTAATGATGCTTTATAGATGTGTGAGTGGACATACTTCTGGTTTTGCTTGTAATCATCTCATTGCTTTATGACAAGATGGGCTGCAGAAAAGCTGTACCTCTGACAGGTTGGTTCCTAGGGAAGCGTGGGTTGGGTGGAGATAGTACAGGTGGCAGAGCTGCTGTCTTCCTATGTGAATTCCCGTGCAAGAAGTTCTACTCTAAATCCACACTGTATTAAGTATGCTTACTTCATGGAAGTGTCCTGTTGTGGGTACCATAGGCCTCCTATGGTTTTACTTCCACTTCTAAGAAAATAGAAATTATTAGTATTTTCATCTCTCTTTGCTCTTTGTCTAAAGCTAGCTTCAGAAGTAGAGATAAAAATATTAGCTTATATTTTCTGAAAAAATATTGTACGAGGTATAACAAGTCTCTTCCAGGTTCTTTAGACACACTGCAATCTGCACTTACATTAGCATTACCTGATTGGAGCTATGTGCCTATTAATTACCTCAATGGCTACATTTTTCTATGCAGTCTCAAAGAAAACTTCCTAACATCTCCTCTGCCAAAGCCCAACTAAAACCAACCAACCAACAAAAAAATACACCTGGAACAGTCTGTGGAAAAATTCAAATAAGTTACTTTCTACTGTCCTCTCCTCCTGGAGTTATCCTGGTGCTACAAAGGAGATGGGTAGTTACCTGGGTGGGAGGAAAGAGCATTGTTTGTCTGATTCTATTGCAGGTGTAATTGTCACACACCACAGAAATTAAGATGTAACCAAATCAACAGGCGTCTTCAGAAGTAAGCCCATTATGGACAATTAAAATGAATTCTGCTGATTTGAGTTTAAATTCAACACCTTTGAGTGGAAGTAAAATAAGAAACCCGTCTGTGTCTCCAGAAGGACATGCACAATACAGTGTTGCCTGCAGTAAATGAAGTTTGAAGGGGCATAAGGCAATCCTCTGCTCTTAGGAGTTTAGTAGGTTTTGGAAAGTGACTCACATCTGCAGAAAAGAAAGGTGTGACAAAAAGAATTCCTCCCCCACCATGCCCACTGACTGGTCTGTGTTGCTGAATTCTAGGATGTCTTCATGTATCCCCTGTACTGTTAGTTTTTGTTTTCAAAATTGTTCTAAGTAAAGCATGCCCTGTTTCTACCATGGCCCACAGGGGAGAGCCCATGGTCTGTGTGGTGGTGTTTGTCCTTCACGGGTGCTGGTGGTCCTGGGCAGGCTCTGAAGCAACCTCCAGGACAGTGCTGTAGGAGGTGCCAGTCTGTCATGCTAGTAGCAAAGTATCATCTCTTTCATTCACAGCCTTCAATACCACTGCGCTGGACATACTCACCTCAAGCACTGGTTTTATGTGCCATCTTGTATAGCCACCTTCCTTTATTTAAACAAAATTGGTCATGTGTGGAGCGAGAGTAGTGTAATTTTCCCACGTCTGCTGAGAGATATATGTCACTGTACTGCAGCTCTGAGCTACTAAGGGAATTGATAAGGAAGTGCTACTAATGGTACTTGACACTGAGGTGAATTGCCCGTGTGATCGGGTCAAGAGGTGTTGGATTTAGATGTTCCTGCCCTTTTACTCCACCACAAAGTTTCAGTTTCTCAGCTAAAGTCAACACTCCATGGGAAAATCATGTAAGTGATTTGCAAACCTGAAGGGAAAGAGTATGTGCAGAAATTTTCAGGAAGCTCTTCTTTTTAGGTTTGGAATTCACGTTAATGCTACAGGGTGAAATGTCTAAACTGCACTGTGGTTCCTAGTATCTTGAAATTCCCTTCTGAAAGAACAAAGAAATGAGGAAAGTCTCAAAGTTTCTTACGTAGGTTAAACCGATAACTGGATTAGGTCAGTATTTACAAAGAAGAAAACTCAGAATGCATGTACTCAGCTTATAAAGTAAAGAAGTAAACCTTTCCTAAAGGTTTTATGAATGGTTTTCTTTTTTTCTAGTAAGACTTTATTTCCATCAGAAACAAAAAAAGAGTCTGTGTTTCAGTGCTAGTAGAAGATATCTTAAGTTATATAACGTTAACTCTACTTCTAAATCTCTCATCCTGCAAGAGCTTTTAGTTGTGAAGAATAGCTGCTTGAGCTGTTTGGGTTTTTGTCAGCTGGATAGGAGGTGGGCCTCTGTAGAAGAGACTTGAGCTTGTGTGGCCAGCATTCTTCAATCAGGTCTTTCATCTGTACACATGCTATTTGGTACACTAAAGGACTGTAGCCACTCGGTAGCGACTGTCAGTGTTCAGTGCTGCTTATTATTTTGCAAGTTGTAAACCAGCTGATAATAGCTGATGGGTTTGCAGTGTTGACAAATTAAACGCCAGGGTGCTTAGGGGGCCTTTTTTCTTTAGTAAGCACCCCATGGAGTGGAAATGGACAGCGGAGTGTTGCAGAAGTCAGTTACTTCACCAGTTAACTTGTAAATACAAGAGGAGTTCTGCCCATGTTTTATAAAGAGAGAAGAAGGAAACTGTCCAGTCCTGAGATGGGGATATATATTTGTGTAACCTATAGTGTTTTGAAATACTGGAGTCCTGATTATAGTGCATATGAAGAGACAACTCAATTATGATATGCTTAAGTGTTCACTTTTCTTAAATTCAAATGAAGTCTGGAAAGGAGTAAACTTGGATGAATGTGGGCTTATTTTTGGGAAGTGCCCTGCTGAATGAAAACCTTAATAAATAAACACAAAGAGATCTCCAGCACTTCAGAAAGATTGGAAATGACTTCTCAAAACACATTACACACTAATGTTCTTTCTTTTTTCTTTTTTCTATTATCCTCAGTGGAGTCAGAAGCTGGGGACCAGCAGCCTGAGAGTCACAGATCAGGCTCAGTGTTAGCTTTTGGTGATACTTCTCACATGGTTGCACAAATCTCTTCAGTCTTGCTGTTGGAAGTTTGTGGAAGGGAGCAACCACCAGAAACTGAGCCTTTGTACTAAATGCTGAGCTTTCTATGGTCATCAAAGCTGTCTTTCATGTGGATGTTGCTGGATGTGGACAGTCATGGCAGTATGTTGTTTTAGGTACAGTATTGCAGCAAGCTCACATTTAGTACAGAAATAGGACATGGATTTTTGCTTGTTAAATCTGTCTGCCTTCAGGGATTTAAAGGAACAAAATAGTTGTACTGAAAGCTTCGTGATTAAAAATAAAAAGGTTGTGGGCAGTGGAGATTGTATCTGAGCAGTTTGGCTTCACTGAACAGCCTTTGCATTAACAATTTGCCAAATGTGTTCAATTTGCTCGTATTAAAACATTTTTTGGGGCAAGTTTGAAGTGCTAGTCAGTAAAGTATGCATCTCAAATTACAGTTTTTGTTATTTAAATACTGTTTGTCAGTTCCCTTGATTACAGAAATCATACATTAGTAATAGAATATATTTGCCAACTTTACAGAGATAGATATATATACACACATGCACACAGCAGATGTTGGGTTTGTCACGGAGGACAATTAAATGCACTGCAAGGGCTAGATCTGTGCAGAAGAGGGGACTGAGTATCTTCTTTCCAAACTTGTTGAAGCAGCTGGATGCTTACATAAATACAGAATGCAGATTAACTAAATCCTGGTACTGTAGAATCCAGTCTCCACCATTGATGCCAACAAAAGTCTGGTATATGGCAAAATTAAGCCAAAGAGTTTCTGGAAAGCTAGGGGATTTTTCAGAGGGTTAATGTGTGGACAGTGAAAAGCGAGTATTATTCATCTCTACCTCAAAGTACCAAAATAAGCAAGAAGTTACTTCTGTATGATAGAATCTATGCCAAAAGATGAGTCTGTACCAATAAGCCCAGATAACTACCAAAGACTGAATATCAAAGCTCATTTAGGTATTTAACAATCCACAAATGTGCAATCGGGAATAAAATAATAGTAATTTTAACCATTTAGCTTTTTTCAAAACATGGAGTCGATTCTTACACTGAAGGCAGCACCTGCTGAATGCCCTGCCCTGCTTTGTGTAAGCTCTGTGTAAGTCTCTTACCTCTCGTCCGCACGGCCAGGAGCGACTCGGGTTGTACTGGTCGCTGTATCTCACAGCACAGGCATTTCCAACAGTGGGAGCACCAGTACTGGATGAGAAGGGATGAGTGGTTTTCAAATGTTGTTCTCATCAAACCTGCTAGCATATATAACAGAAAGGACATTTTTCTTTGGTTTATGTGCCTGAGCTGAAAAAGGGGTTGATCCTCCTGAGTTTGGGGTGGTTAAATTTCTTTGTTTCTACCTTTTAAAAGAAGCAAACCATAAACTACCAAGTCACTCTTTTGCCATAGAAAATCCTTTTGTGCATGGCATGTCCTTGAGTTGTATTTTCTGATTTCACAATGTATGAAACAGACATTATTAAAAAAAAACCCAAACAAAATTATAATGACCAACTGAGACCCTCTCATAAATGCATTCTTGGTTACATTATATATTCTGCAGCTAAGCAGATACAAAATTCTTTAGGATGTTTTGTGTTTAAAACTATATTTTACCCCCATTTGGATTGCGAATGGAAGGATGATGATTAATAAACATCAATGAATTTTATTAGCACAAAGGGCTGCTAAGGAAAGGCATAGTTTTACTTTTCATGGGCTTCTGTGACAACTATTATTAGAATACAGATATGGTTAGCAAATTGGTGACAAGGCTGAGTCAGTGAGACCCTCCCTGGTAGGAGGATCTGGCCTGACATGGAATGGTGTGTTACTGCTGTGTGCAATAGCCGCAAACCCAGGAACTTGTTTTCCTTCATGCTACAGATGTTCCTGCCATAGGTGAAGCCACAGTGGGCTCACAGAGGAGTAGGAACCGATTGACTGGACACAACCATGGCCCTGTTCAGGGAAAGAGGGGTAGTCAGACTGCATGCCAGTAGTAGTTGCAGGTACCTTAAGGCCTTCTAGCATTATCTGAACAAATAAAGTACACTTCTTTGACTGTTGGCTGTGGAAGGAATGGAGTAGGGCTTTAGAACCCTACGGTTGAACAGTTTTCTTCCAGCAAAACAAGTTTTTGAGCTACTAGCTGTACTGTGTACTGCTATAGTCCGACCACACAGTTCAGTCACAGACTTGTGCATGCAAGACTTAAACAAGCAAACCCAAAATGCATTTAACTGGTGCATTTTCTAAGCTTAGCTGAGCTGGCATCTCCCTGTTCCAGCACGGCTCACGTGGACCAGGCAGCCAAGCTCAATTACAGCTGCATCTGAGAACGGTTCCCTGGCAAGAAGGGAAAACTGGGCAGAGAGTTTGCTGGAGTTTGTAGGAGTGTTTTGCCCACAGGTGTTGTGGTGTGGTACTGCTTGAGTGCCCACAGTTTGGGGGAAATGGGGCTGGGCAGAGCAAATGATCCTGTTTGAAGTTCTGTGCTTGACTGTGCCGCTCTGGGTACCAAAGCTCCCGTCGCATTTCTCTGCATTAGCTGCTGCTGCGTCTTAATGCCCGTGATGAAAGTGAGATTACACAAGGTTGTGAAGTTTACCTGGAAGTTCACCAGACCCCAAGATTTCCTGAATATTTTTATTTGGTTTCCTCCTTAATATATCAGGTTGTATAGCTTGTTAAGTGCGGCTTCTTTATTTTGAGGATTTGGGGATTTATTTTTTTTTCCTCCTCTGACAGAGTCTGAGTTTCTCTTTTCCCTGCCTGAACCCCCCCCCCACCACCAGGTGTAGAAGAGATGCGGTGATGTAAACTACAAAACTTTTATGGCTTATTGTCAAATGTGGATCTTGTATTTCAGAGTGTTCATTCTGTGACCTTTGCTGCTGAGATGCGTAGCCATGCCACTTAATAATTCTTGTGATAGTTATGATTTTGCAAAGTATATAGCTGTTCGTTAGGAATTCAGCTGAGACTGCTAACTACTTTTTATATCAGCTGTTGACTTGTCTGCAGGTGAAATTGCTTAGTAATTGCTGACCAGAGAGAGATTTTTACACCCTACCTGCAGCCTGCTTAGCCTTTTTAGCTCCTTCTTGGTTTCCCCAGGTGTCAGTTCTCCCAGTTTCACATTTGCAATGTGAGCTTTACCAAGCTATTTGGCTTATTGTTTTTAAAACCAAAAATTTCTACTCGTGCACAAATAATCTTAAGGTGGTTGTATGTTATCTCTGTTGATTCCTACATCAGTTCAACCCCAGGATACATTTCAGGTCAGTAGAAATCTTTATTGTCTTACTGGGTAGTACTTGTTGTGGAAAAACTTACACTATAAGGAAAGAATGAAGTAGGGTTTTATGCAAATAACTTCTTTGAAGCCAAAGAAAAATGCTCAAATACTCCCATAGTAGTTCAAAGCCCTTTGTAGTAGCCCAAAGACAGCTTCCAAGGCATTTACCTTTTTGTTCTTAAAGTGAGAAATTATGTCTTCTGGCATTCTGGAACCCAGGGACAAGAATTGCTTTAGTGTTACCTTAAATGTATTTGTGCTACATGCCACTCCTCTGCTCCTCACCTTGGGAATGTGAAATTAATTTCATCTTGGAGAGTGTTCAGACCACTGAAACTGCACACTTGACCCAGCTTGTGAAATGAATCATAGGGTCAAGTATGGGTAAAAGAATATTTTTGTGATCGCTCCTTGCCAACAGACAAACAAATGTGAGCGAGGGGGGAAAAACCCCAACCTGTTGTAACTGGTGGTTACACTGGTTTGTTTTGAATTCCCAGCTGTCTGTAGTATCTGTCAGGATACATGTCTAAGTGCAAAGAAAAGTTGGGCACCTTTCATTACAATCTTTGTGTTGCAGACAGGACTGAAAATGGGAAGATTTTGGACACTCGGTGAAAATATTTTATTGTGTGTATTGACCCCAAGTGTGTGTTTTATTGGGAGCACATCCATTGCAAAATCAAACTTAGGAGAAGTGATCTGCAGAACGTAGTTTTACTGTGTGTTTCTGTCTCTGAGGGCCAAAGCATACGTATTGCATCTCTCCTATAGCTTGAATACTGATTCCTGGCAAAACTGAGCATTCCTTTACTCTCTGCAGGGGTGGGCTAGCTGAGAGGTTGTGTCGCCTGCAGAACAGAGAAAGATCTGCCATTAGCTTTTGGAGGCACCAGTGTATTTCAGATGCTAAGATCCCCTCAGGTAAGAAGCATGATACATATCTGAAAGCATATTATATTATGTGTATATATGACTCACATAGTGGTACAGCTGAAGTTTATATGCTTTGTGGTTTTTTGTCTGAATTTGGTTTAATGCTTTTTTATTGTTTTCTGAGCTAATATTGCATTTCAGCTAAATATGATGGTTTATAATGTTTCAGCCATCAAAGTATTTAAGTTTTAAAGAGCCTGCACCTAGAGTGTTCACAACTCCTTGATTTCCAGCATCACCTGGGGAAAAGGTGTTTCCAACAAGCTGTAGGACAATTCGAGGTGTAATTTATGGGTGTGCAGATGGGTTTTTGTTCTTGTTGTTTCCTTATCACCACCTTTTCCTCTTTCCTTGCTCATTTTCCATTGGTTTGAAGTCAGCTGTATTGTATTCTTCTGTAAGTGCTGAAGCTGTGAATGACAGCAAATGTGGACAAATAGAACACAGCCATGAAATGAGTGTGAAGTGTAACTACAGTGAGCACTTCACTTAAAAAGAAACAGTGGGAGTTAAGTGACTGATAGCACCACCTTTCAGCAGTATTTCTTGATACTGGATTCGTAGACTTTGTCTAAAGAAATGGTTAGACTTTTTTTATCAACTTGTGTGTGTGTGTGTGACAGTAGGCTAAGAAATTTCCAGCTTTTATTCTGTATTAAGCCTACTGCTTGTTTCTGAGCACATACTCCATTTATTTTTCAGAAAGTCCTCTGGTCTTAATTTGAAAACATGCGGATGAGAGAATCTATCACTTGGCTTGGGAGTTTGTCCTTAATTCCACTCTTAAATTTTTAAAAGTGTGTTTTCTTCCAAATCTGAGTTTGTCTGGCTTCAGTTCCCCTCTTTTGTTTCTTGTAAAGCCTTTCTCCATTAGATTAAAGAGCTCTTTAGTATGTGGCATTTTCCCTCTCTGGCACTTGCACAGCAAAATCATGCTGCTTCACAATTTTCATAAACTAAACAGATTGAGCTCTTTAAGGCTCTCTAAAGCATTTTTACCAGTCTTGAAGTGATTTGCATGGCTTATTACTGCACCCTCTCAAACATTTCAGCATGGCCTTAAAAACAAGGGCAGCTATTCTGTACGTGTTCTTCCAGTTCTAGCCTCATCAAAACCATTAGCGAGGTCCAGTTCACTGCTCAGCCTCCTGTATGTTCAAGGCCTGGAATAAGTGTCTGAGTCTGGTTTGGCTTTGGTCACAGTGTGATGCTGGAACTTCACGTTGAACTGATTGTCCAGTAGGATTTCATAACTTCTGTAGCGTTGTTTTCTGAGGCTCAGTTTTAACACTCTCCAGCTATTGTTTGTGTTTCTTCTACCTAAACTCGGGGAAGTATTTGTGCTGTATCCAGATCTGCTTCATTTAAGTGCAAACTATGCAGCTCAGATCATTGTGTCTGTCAAGCCAGTCCTCTTCTAGTCACAACTTTACCTGAATTTGTGGTATCCATATAGTTTCGTACATTAGGTTTTTTTAACTTGTTTTTATATCACTGATGAAAACATTTATTAGCATAAGTGATTACTTTCCAGTCCTGCTGGAACTGCTCTTACTCAGTTATGATTCTCCCATGGCAAAAAAGCTGTGACTGTAATTCAGAAGGTTAGTTCTCTGAAGCAGGGTTTTTGTTGTATTCTATTGAAAGGCTACATTACTGG
The DNA here is from genome assembly GCA_025331215.1 of Actenoides lindsayi. Taxonomy (NCBI): domain Eukaryota; kingdom Metazoa; phylum Chordata; class Aves; order Coraciiformes; family Alcedinidae; genus Actenoides; species Actenoides lindsayi. The sequence goes on along the minus strand of WTSP01000392.1, from coordinate 16,618 downwards.
TTATTTTTTCATAAGAAGGTTGTACGATTTGGAAGTCACACCCAAACTGTTGGCTAAAGCTGGTGTCTCACTTTCTCCCTGGAGCTTTAGAGGGCTTACATCCTGTGGCCGCTTACATGCTACGTGTTCAAAATGCCACCCATGTGGAATGTCACATTATATTTCTGACCTTAATCCCTTACTTATTTTTCCAGTCACTTTGCCTAGATCTGATGTCAAGCTAGCTGGTCTCCAGTTATTGTAGGTCACTTTGTTTGCCCTTCCTGAATACTAGCACAATATCATCATCTTTTCAGTCTCCTGGCTTTTCCCCAGTATTTGAAGACTCACTAGAAAGTAACATCAGGGAACCAGAAATATCTTTAGCCAACTCTTTTCAGAACTGCTGTGTTGAAAATTACATGGGCACGCTGATTTAAAACAAATCCAGCCTTCTGCTTGTTGTTTGTCCTTCACTTGAGTTACTAATGGATAAGAGGTTACTTTATCATTATTATGTGCTATAAGGGCATCCTCCTCTTCTGAAATATGGAACAGAAATTTATATTGAATAAGTCTATAAATGAATTTTTTTTGTGCTCTCTATAGTAATGGACCTGCAACATATGCTAAACAAAATATGCTAATATTCATTTTGTCCTAGCTTCAGATGTGTCCTTACAAAACCTTGTGTTTGGCTGCTCACCATTTAGTTAGACTTAAACTCCTAGGCTGAAATATTCCATGCTAAACATCTGCCTCTGGCTGAATTCCTTTCTTTGATTATTCTTCTTTCTTTCAGAAAATGAGTCAGAATTCGTTAGCATTTTATGAGAAAAAGGCTATGGGAAAATACCTTGCTCTATTCTAAAGTATGTTTAAAAAATTCTGAGTGTCTTCAAGACGATTTAGTGTTGGCAGAAAATGAGCCATTTCTGGGATATGCCTTTTGTCACGATGGTGAAAATCTAGAAGAATTTGGGCAAGTTAGAAGTCTTTAGGACAAACTACTGTTTCATTTACCCTGACAGCATTTGCTAAAATTTCTGAAAGCTGCTGAACATGCCATAATTTAGGAATACACAGACTAAATTTCACTTCCAACTCCCAATCCTTGTTTCAAAGCACAAGGATAATAAAATAATAATTAAAATAGCTGTGATAAGATTTTTAGGGGTATTTTTTCATCTAGGGCAGAATTTATTTTTGATAGTTTTGTTCTTAGAATGGCCGTGCTGTATTGTGTCCCCAAAATAAAATTGGTGTTTGGTTTGGAAAATGTTAATTGGAATGGGTGAAATTTTAGTAATGAAACTAGATAACCTTCTAATTGCTTCCAGTCTGGAAATGTGAAGTGTCAGCACAGCAAATACACACCACTTTCAGCTTTTGTCTTTTTAGGCTCATACTAAGAGTGTCTCACTAATCTGAGGTTCTTCCTGGGTTTTGTTTCGCCTTTATTTTGCCCAGTAATAGATCTAAGCCAAATTGTTTCCAGGACTGTTTCTGACTTCAGCAACAGAAGAACCTCTCAAATTACAAACCTAAATGAGTTATCAAAGGAGCCTGATGGTGAATGTGAAGGATTGAAGTAACCTAGTTGCTGGGAGAGCTGTCACGTCGGTTTGGATATCCCATAGACATGCAGACCAGAAGTTCATTGCTAAGGCAAAGGGGAGAAATTTCAGATGAGATCAGTTCAAAGTCCTCCTTCCATTTGAGATTTAAGGAAAAAGATCTCCAGAAGTGCAGACTGTTCTCCCTGTTAGATATTTCATGTTACAGAATTTTATGCCTTTGTTTTGCTGTAGTTTACTTTTGTATTGTATCAACATTCCTGTTATCACAACCCCCCCTTTTTTTTTTTTGGCTGTATTTTTTTTTTTAAATTCCTTTCTGTTTGCTCCCCTGACCCCTTTCTGTAAGTAACCATTGTGGTTTGGCTGCCTCTGGGGCACTGGGATGAATCACTACCCCCGAGAAGAGCACCTCCTTTCTGGTTTTTACACAGCATGGGGAGGGTCTCACTTTTGGCTGACTCGCTCCGTAGAGTAGAAGTAATCTTTGTGCTTGCTTTATTTTGACAGCTTTGGGTCAAAATTGCATTCTGCAGCCTGTTGCTGTGTTGGGATAGGCACTCGCTAAGGCTGTGTGTGGTGTTTGGAGGTGATTGGAGATTCCACTGCTGGGATCCAGCTAACCCTGTCAGGCAGAGACCTGGAAGGAGAGGAGACCGAAGCTTGCCCATGCTACGCAGTGCTGGTTGGATGCTTGCTGTGATTAGTTCTAATGGAGATGGATGTCAAGCTCCTCCCCACAAATCCAGAGGTGTTTGGTTTTTGCTTCACAAGATGTAAAAGGGAGACTGAGAGCTGTGCAGTCCCCGTAACAGCAAGTCTCTGATCAGTCACGCTGATGGTTTGAGAGTAACATGTGCAAGGGCTTTTGGAACATTTGCAGGCTTTTTGTCTCTGCCCTGCTGCAGCTTCCCCATGAAATTTCCTGTTTGGGCAAAGAGGGCATCTGGACAGTTGAAAGAGACAAAACAAAGCAAACAACCAAACAAAAAACCCCAAATACCAAAAACACTGACCTTTTTCCTGTCAACATCTGCTGGTTATATGGGGATTGCATGATGCAGAAGGAAAAATAGTGCTTCTCTGAGTTACACTCGGTTTTCCTGTCTATAGGAGAGTCACTAACATTTGAAGCAAACTTGTGCCCAGTCCTTCAGTAACTTCTGAAGCTTTGCTTTCTATACATCTATACATGTTTCTCTTTTCCTTGCAGTTCTCATCAAAGCAGTTCTTTGCCTAAGATGCAAAGGGATATTATTCACTAGCATTTGTAATTTGATACAAGATATTTGGTATTTATTGGCTGGAGATTAAGATTTGGGATTGGATTACAGTCGAATTTGAGTAATAAACTGGTAATAAACCCAAACCATTGATGTTTCCTTCCAAACTGCTCCCTCCTCTCAAGGAGAAGTGACCTTCATGGGGCAACAACTCTTGAGTTTGCTGAGGCAAGTGGAACACTCACATGAGGGGAGGAGGGTGAAGCCCTGGAGATGAGGACAGGGTTTCACAGGTAACACCACATTTTCAGGAAAGCTGAGAGGCTTACAAAAGAGGACAGAAACAATCACTCCCTGCTTCCAGTTTCAGTGACTAGTTAAGGTGATGGGAAGAAAGGATTTTAGCGGCTTGAATGCCACGAGACTTGCACCAAAAAAGTATCAAAAGAAAATAAGAAAGAAAACAAGGGTAGTTCTTAACAGGGTTCCCTTTTACCAGGCAAAATTCTTAGAAAAACAGAAAGTCCGAGCTTTGGTAGTTGTTGCTTATTTCCTTAGTTCTTGATACTTTAGATGCTTTAGTACTTAAGAGTTAATACTATAAATTAGAGATGTGGCAAGTGGCCAAATTTGTTTGTCTTTCTCTTTTTTTTTTTTTCTTTTTCCTTCTAGCCAACTGTCTGAACTTGTTACAGCATTGGGAAGGAAAAAAAATCAAATGTAAACTTGTCTTTTTCAAACAAGAATTCTTTGTATTGTTTTTGTTTTCTTATGAGAAATAACAATGGCATGCACAGTCACTTTAAGTAGCTTACATATGTTCTTCTAAAGAATGCATGATGTGTAAAGCTCGGCCAAATTCAGCAGCCTTTTTCAACATGAAGATAGATGTGGCAAGAAGCCACATGCCTGCAAGACTTGGTGTGTTTCTGAGTAAAATCTTTTTGAATGGCTTCAGAAGTTACCAGCCCAGGAAGAATAACAACATGTATAGATCAGAATAGCAACCAGATTTTTTTGTACAGGCTGTGAAAACATTGGGATCTCCACCTGGTTTTCAGTGTTGAGTTTGGATTGTGAGGGTCTACTTGGTATCTACCTGCTTGCTGAGTTTGTTATGCCTGCACCTGCAATGTTTTACATGAGGGAGGAGGAAGAATGATAATGGGATGCCAAGCAGAAGAATGATAATGGGATGCCAAGCAGAAGAATGATAATGGGATGCCAAGCAGAAGAATGTTTCTCTTTTGATTTATGCCTGTAATTTGACTTTTTTGTTACTTTTTACACTTGAGAATGAAAGTAAAACTTTGTGGCCTGAACGAGAAAATGTAGGCTTGGCTGTTCTTCCCCTGCAGATAGTAAGTGCTGTCCCAAGAGGGTGTCTAGCAACTGCAGTTTTGGAACCCACATTAGACAATGAGAAGATGCTGGGATGAAATAATGTCTTTGAAAAAAATAACTGGGGGACGCAAATTTGGAAGTTTGCTTTATGAAACAAGGCATAAAGTGGTCTTTGCTTTGTTTTCTTCATACTTCCATAACATGTATCTGATCCACCTAACAGAACCAAATGCAGAAATTAAGTTCTTAGTGCAGTAAGTGCTTTTCCCAACATTAATTGCCCAAGATTCTTTGTACTTTCAGTGGGAAATGTTATTTTATAAAAACTTTATCTAGGCTTAGTAGAAATTTGACCTGAGCATAACACCTGGATTTCATGTAGTTTGCATTTCTCAAGAATTGCCCAGCCAAGAAGTAGTATAATTTAACTTTCCAGCCATGTTCTTTAGAAATGCCAACTATGTCAGATACCAAACAAATTTGCTTCTGAACAGCCGAATTCATAGATGTTATTTGTTTGATGGCCTTTGGAACAAAAGTAGCAGTAATTTGTTTTCCTTAGAAACATCCGTCCTTCTCCCTGTCATTCAGCTATCATTAAGATCAAGAATTGTATGCTGTGGCTGTTCAGCTGGTGAGAAAAAATACAAGTTGTCCTGATGACTGCCTTTGCACAAAACAAATATTTGTTAGCAGTTTTTCAAAGATTAACGTAATCTCATCATCCTCCCAATCCCTTGGGTTTTCTTAGGAGTTTGTCTCGTTTTTCCAGTAAGCTTCACTTGTGTGCCTTTTTTTTTTTTTTTTTTTTTTTTTAATGATTGATTTAAAAGGAAGGTGTTGAAGTCCTCGTCCTTTTCCCTCTTGACCTGCTTGCTTGGTTTCTTTCACCCATGTGACTTACGGGGTAAGTCTTGTGGCTGAGGAGTTCCTTTGTTATTTTGTCATTTTTGCTTTGCACGATAGTCCACGTGCATATTTACTGGTAGATGTGTGTGTTCTTTATTACTAGGGATTTTTTTTTTTTTTTTTTACTATCACAGTAATAATAATTTCCACTCTGCTGTTCTTCATGCTTGCATATGAGGTTTTTGGTTTGTGGCATGTTGTTTTTTTTTCCAGAACGCCCAGCGAGGCAGAGCTGTGTGCTGCTTGGCACTTCACTAAACTCCACTTGTCTTCTGCATTTGGGAGATCAGTTCTCTGTGCTTATTCACTGTTTTCTGCATTGGTCCTGTGGCCTTAATGAAGATTTATTTCCACGTTGTGTCATGTATGACTGCTTTGTTCAGTGACATGGTGTTCAGCACTGTGAGTGAGATGTGTTCCCTCAACATTGCAAAATTTTAAAATTCCCATGAAAGAATGGAAAATGTAAACATTCAGGAGTACCCACTGTAACGGAGTCAGCCTGCTTTTGGTTTGCTCATGCTGATGTGGTGGTTACTGTCCTTACTTCGGAGCTGATCTGCCTGGAGGTGCCCTGGCTGTCCCAGCTAATGTGTTCAAATCAGGCACTGTGTGGTCAATGACCCTCTGCCCTGGCTTCCTCTTCAGCACCTGGGAGGTGTTTCATGCCCCTGTTTGTTTCTTCACCCTGTAGGCCTCACAGGGACTGCTCTGCTGCTGGAGTGCTATCAACTGCCTCTAAAGAGAGTTTGTTCCCTTGGACAGTTTTCTGTTCAAGGCTACAGGTGCTCTTTTGGAACACTTGAACAGGAACATTTTAGCAAAATTAACACGAGCGAAGTAAAAATGTGTGTGGTCTTACTGATGTTGACATTGGATGCATTTCCATACATCACGTCCCATGGATCCTGCTCTAGGTCCCCCTGCATTTTGCAGGGGTTTGAACTACATGTTCTCCGAAAGTCCTTTCCAACCCCTACCACTCTGAGATCCTCTCCTTGCAGTGTGTTCTGCTTCCTGTCACTAAGTAGCAAAACGTAAAATATGCAGTCCCTAAGAGATCATAATTTCTATATTTTTCTTCTCATTTGTCTTCCTTATTGGTAGATAGTTTATGTACGTTTGGTGTTCATGTGGCGTAAGTACGTGTCTGCTGTAGTTCTGAAGATTAATGGCCTTCACTCTGCCAGAGGCTGTAGCATCTTGCTGAAGTTTTCAAAAGGCTCGAGATCTCAGGGTCCACAATCTCCAAAGGAATGAGGAACTTTTGTGGTTTGTTTTTTTTTTTTAACCCTCCTGGAATTCAGAGTAAGGAAGAACGTCTGCAAAGCGCTGCATCAAAACATGTTTTGATGTCACGGTGTATGACATGGTATATGACTGAAAGGCAACATCCCCCTGTGTACTGAAATAATAAACAGGAATTAAAGGAGCTAACTGGGGAAACTGATGTATTCAGTGTGAAATATGTTTGTCTGTATCCCACATGCTTGAAATATCTTTGAATTAATTGAGCTACTTCACGTCTAGGTTGCAAATGGGGAGTGAGAGGCCTACAGCCCAGAGGTCACCTGGAATTAAATAATTAACTGTGGACGTAAGAACAGATCTGCTAGGTGGTCACACCAAAAGATCCTCTAATTTAGGGTCCTGTTTCTGACAGTGACAAGAGCTGCCAAAATGTCTAGGAAAAATAATAGCAGGGCTAACACTTGATATTTCCCCAAAGTATTGTCCCAGTGATAGCCCAGAGATCTCCACCTCAGAGACTTTCGGAAGCAGAACGAGTGTCAGCTCTTCTAAATATACTTTTTTTTCTCCTACCAAGAAGTTACAGGTTGTTTTTCTGAACCCACGCATACGATATAGACCTGTTTTGATCGCTGCAGCTCAGTTCTTGCTTGCACCTTTTTTAATATATATTGTTATTCTTCAAGATTAGTAGGTATTGCCATGAAATCTGTACATTTTAATTATTTGGGCTGTAATTCTGCTTTGCAAGTGAAATTAAGTGAATGAGGACTTCAGCAAGCAAGCAAGAACTTCTTTGAAATTATCCAAGGGCGAAAGATAACACTGCAAAACCTAAAAGTAAGCTTTTCACACAGATAAACAAGTAAACTTCTCTGGAAACTAGAAATTGCTATGATCCAGCCCATCTCCTCACCCACAAATTCTTCCTTCCATGTGCAGCCACATATGTTTGATTTGTTTTTGATTGACATAACAATGCAAGGGCCAAATGAATTAAAAATGAAGCTACATTCTGAGCTTTGGTGTTTCATCGTGTGCCAGGAATCCGCAGTTGCTTCGCCACGTTGTTCGAGAGCGCATTCTATCATCAGCAGCAATAATAATTTCTGAGCAATCAAATTAAACTATCTCTGTGCATCTAAATAAACAGGTTGTGGTTCTGCAGCCTGTGCACGTGTGCCAAGTGTGAGACTTGGCCAGTTGTTGAAATGGTGCTGCTTTTCATGGAGAAGCATTCGGCTTCGTGTAGCGTCAGCTCCCAGTGTTTGCACTCACTCTAAGACTGGCTTGTGAAAGACTCTGGTCCCTTGGTAGGGATTTTCCTCCAGTGTCTTGTAGAAGCTTCCATAGTTCTTGATTTACCTAGTATTTTAACTAGTTTATAGTCAGAATTATTTAAAAGAAAAATGTTATTAGACTGCCATTGACTCCAGACTGCTTTATCGTCTGAGTTACATGTACGCTGCTGACCAGTAAGAATTGCCATAAAATTCTGCATGGAAGAAACACGTAGTGTGGAAGCAATGAACAATCTCTCTCACAAGCTGTTTAAAACATTTATATATATATATTTTTTTAATGAACTGTTGGTGTTTTTCAAAATTGAAGTTGATTTTTATTTTTTTGTTGTTGTTGTGAGTCGGTTTTTAAAGCAGATGAAAATGCAAATTGTGCAGGACGTCTGGAAGGGAGAGGTAAATGCTCAGTTACTTCGGAGGCTGAGAATTTTTGTGGTTGGCAAATTTGTTTATGCACGCCAGATGGCTTGGGGTTGTCAGAGGACCACAACTGCAGCTAGGCAGGCAAAGCAGAATTCAAGTGTGAATATTCTAAGTTCTTGCCTTTAGGCATCGAAAACGAGTTCACGCTCACGCTGAGCAGAAGTTTGCCCATCAGCAGACTTTACCATAACGCAGTGAGTATTTGGGGGGCACTGAGATGTTACAGCTTTCCCTGAGAAGGTGACAACGAGGAAGGAGTCGTGATGGTGGCAACCATCTCTCGTCAACAGCCAGTCTCAAAGGACGTGGCAGAAAGGATCGGTTCTCCAGCTCCTGCTTCTCCAATCTGGAAAAGGAGTTCGAGCTGGAATGGCTCAGACAGAAATGACTTATGTACATCACATGGGGGACTTTCTGGTGGAACCCTTTATCCTGCTGGAAAATACTGGTTCATGGGAAACAGAACACTTTGCAGAGGCATGTTGCATGTGATGAAAATTTGATTCACGTAAAAGCGGTTGTGAGAACATTTCAGTTTAATAGTTCAAAATTACTTTATTTCAATTTCAGTGCAAAATGTAATAAAGACTGGGAAATACAAAACAGGGACAAAATTATTTTTTCTCCTTTTTTCCTCCTTTTTTCTCTCCCCTCTTTTTTTTTCCCCTCTTTTTATTTCCCTCTTTTTTTTTCCCCCCTCTTCTTTTCCCCCCTCTTTTTTTTTTTCCTCCCCTCTTTTTTTCTTAACTTTATTTAATAAACCTGAAAAGTTTCAGGGCCCAGTTTCTTTGTTTTGGGTTTCTTGAAGGTTGGGTTAGGTTTTTTAAATTTTCCCATAAATGGAAACTAACATATTTTTATTTGTTTTCCAAAGGAAAAGCATTCAAAATTGTGAAATGGGCCTGAAAATAAACAAACAAATAGTACAGCTCTGCCATTAAGTTCCAGTATCACGTTCACAGTTCCTCCCCTGATTCTTCTTTGCTGTGGGAAGACAATAATTTATATCAGCTGTTTTTTCTTGGGATGCTGTGTTTTTCCCAACACAGCTTGTGAACCAAAATGGGTAGAACTGGGGCTCTGCTGCCCCTGTCCTCTGACACCTTGTCTTTAAAATCTTGATCTCTAACTGCCCGTATAACAACAGTTCTCCCCACAGTGACCAGAGTGCACATCTGAGCAGGGCTCAGTGAGGAAGAGCATAAATCTTGCAGTACAGACCCGGGGCTGTCTGAGTAGCTGTTGCCCTGAGCAGACTGCAAAGGGAGCTAAAGTAATTTCATCTCAGTGCAAAGTTGGTTCTTGTTCGGCAGAGACGAAAGTGCTTAGAATCAGACAGCGAGGGTGCTGGTATCTGTTCATGCTGCTCTAAGACAGGAGAGCCTTCTGTATCCTCCTTTCCTGCTGATAAAATGGATGATCAGTTTTACAATAATGAATTTTTAGGCAGTGCATCTCTCTCACTCCCTCTGTCTTTGCATTTATCTCGAAATGTGAATCCTCAGCTTTTAGATGCTTCGTACCTAACAGGTGCTCTTCTACCTTGGTCCCTGACAGCTATTACTTTGAGAAAGGTCAAGGAAGGCAAAGATAGCTTCACTTTTAACACAGTGTGATTATTCTGCTTTTAAATGAATGTATTTTGTGAAGTACCTAATAATAATTTAAAAAAAAGAGTGAACAAATTGAATGAGTTGTAAAATTAAAAAGTTGAAATGTGGTGAGAGAGTGCTCCTGGTAAGGAGTTTGTGATTTCATTGGTGTTTGGAAGAAGTGCAGGTAGACTTTTGTCTCCAACATTAATGCTATCTATAAAGAAAAGAAGAAAGCTACTAAAAAGCATTAACATAAGTATTTTTGTGGGGCAATGTGTTCATGTGGATTTTTCGCAGTCAGACAGATCTGCAGGGAGATGCACATCTGCAGAGTGCCAGAATTTTTCTCCTCATCCAGACTTTGTGTTTTAATTTTTCACTTTAATTTACTTTCCAGATAAATCTGGTGTCTTAATTGTGAAGATCTTAGAAATGTTTGAGGAGTGTACAATACAAGTTGCCATCTGCCAGCAGCTGGAACAATCTTCTGCTACGCTTTCATCTGAGGATGCTGTCATCGGTGCAGGAGAACCAATACTCAAAGTCCTCTTTGCAAGAGAGACAGCAGCTCACCTGAAGAGCAGGCCCCAGGATGTCATCCACATCTACCCTCCATGGTGAGTAGGGAGAACTGGCCACGCTTGCTGTACCACTGCAGAGCAAAGTGGGGTTGGTAGAAAGCCAAGGAAAGACCTTGGGGGGTAGGAGGGGAGCAGGGCTCTCTCGTGGTCATCTGTCTCTGGCAACCAGAGACACTTTGACAGATACCTTCAAGATAGTTCCGATAACAACTGAATCTGTATCATAATGCCTCTAGTGTTGCTTAGGGCTTCAGTTTTGTTTTCACTTAATATTTTCATGTTTAGAGCGATAGAAAGGCCTGAGCAATGCCTTATCAATGATAAGGCCAATAAAGTGCATACTTTCTGGTAGCAAAGTAGTTCAGGAATGCTCATCTGTTGCTTTGAGAAATGGGTATAATGTTTCAGTGGAAAAGCCTGTATTAACTGTACAGCTTTCAGCAAAAACAACATGCAGCTAGAAAAAAAGAAATGAGATTTGTACTATTTTTAAGGAATTGGTAGACACCTTTTTGGTAGTTCCACATTGCTGCTGCTCTTACTTTCCTCAGTTCCCCAAATCCCTCTTCAGTACAACCTTTTCTGGAATCCTTCAAAATGTTTGGTCTACATTTGTGACTTCTGAATGGGATTACTTTCCTGATTTTAAGGTGTAGCATAAAGCGATGACTTTTCTAGTAAAGAGCTGGTTGTTGGTGGCTGTAGGTTAGGAGGTCTACACTTCATAAAAATTCAAGAGCACTTTGCAGTAGGAATATTACTTCTCTTTTCACTTTTCTCCACCCAAATTATAAAAGAGGAAATATTTTTCTTATGTATTTCAGCCTTCATTACCTGAGTTTTAGGCCCCATCTGCCTCTAGTATTTGACCATATCCTTTTGCAAAATACATCTTCCTGTTTTGCAAAGGTCTGGTTTTTATCTTCATTGATAGCTGCGAATATTTTTTGGGTTCCCAGTTTCTAATCATTCACTTCTAAAATGTTGTTTAACTCTTTTGTGGAGGTGATTACAAAATTAAGGGAAGATACTTAATCTGTGGTTTATTATGGCTACAGACACAGTTATTGATAGCTTAGATGTAAATAGATCAGTAGCTAAGGGAGATGCAGTTGATAATAATTAAGATCTACACTGAAATGAGTAACTTTTTTTTTTCTTGTTTCCTTCCTTCTACAAACTTCCATCTTCGTTCCATTTTTTCTCTTCAGGTTTCCTCCGTTTTTTTTTTAAACCACAAGGCATTGCATTTATGCTGCTGTGTCTTTCTGCATAGACCTGAAACTGTACAAAGATTTTTGTATTGGTGAAACTGTTTTAATTAGGGTATGATTCAACTTTTTTTTATCCTCCTTTTTTCTTTTCCTCAATGGTCGTTGTCAGTACGCTTAGCATATGTCCCAGGCTACACTGGCTTGTTCCATGTCTGCTCTGGGAAGATAGAACTGCACTGATAATTATCTTTTCCAGACTACAAGCACCTGTACTTGTACTAGTCTTCTCATTTGTTTAAATTCTAAGAAGTTCTGAATATAAAACTCATTTCTATATATAGGTAAACTGAGATTTTTTTGAGAAAACTCTACAGCTGTCTGTCCTCCCAGAAATAGCACTTCTTACTTGCTTTTGGTTTTTATTTTAGTAGGATGTGCTTCTCACAGAAGCAAAAGGTTATTTCTTGAAGCCAGAATGTTTGGGCAGGGGACACATCTACATTGTCAGAGTTGAGCTCCTGACCTGTGCAGCACTCTAGGCACTTTATGTAAAGACATTAGTCAGTAGTGGAAAAACTGCATTATATCTCCAGTCCTATTTTCTATCATTTGGGAATTATCTTCATGTCAGTCGTCTCTTCGTTTGCTCAACAAGAAGTCAAAAGAAGTTGGGCTGGATACTGTTAAACTAAGCCTGCTGGAGGAGGGGAGAGGGGAGGATGAGAGATGGCTTTGGTTTAGATTATTATTTGGCACTTTTAGTTTACATTAAGTGGAAATTGGACTTGTACTCTTGATGGAAGTTTCCTCTGACACATTTCCAAGCTTCTATTCTGTGAAACTCCTGCTTGAGAGCTCTGAATGCTGAAGTGTAGTTCCCGTTACTCTGCATTGAATTTGTACTTCTGTCGTTAAAACCAAACACTGTTTGTGTTAAAATGCTTTCCTGCTAATTCAGATGTGTGACTTGAGTGAAAGTGAATTAACTAAATCTACCCCTGACATGGTGAAATAAGCATATTAACATATCTTACTGCTACCCCTAGTCAGAAGCAAAAAGGAACAAAAGAAGTGAGGGAAGACAAGCCCTGGATGACACGCAGCACGCTCTGCATCGTCATCCCGTGTTTTGAGACACTGTATGGTAGATCAGAATGGGGTGAGATGGGGTGATTTATAAGCAGACTGCTTCTGTTGCTATAAAGTAATGTCCTGAGAGTAGAATTGCCCAGTATCTTTAAAATAACACCTCAGAACTACATCCTGACTTTGCTTTTTGCTTTCTGACCATACAGCTGAGTGAGTAGGTAAGATGCAGACACAGGGGCTGCTGGCTTCTGTACGTGACTATTTGTGAGCAAAATTTGAATGCAGCATTTTGGAGCCCTGGTAAAATTAGACTTTGCTTGTGTAACTGTATTTGTATGTGTTGTGAACTCGGTGCACGGCTTGGTATGTGAAATGTTTCTGGCAGTAGACTCGCATAAATACTTTGGGAAGCAGCGTTTAGAGATTTGTAGATATATTTGTTGGTATTTGTGTACAGAATCCCATGGTACTTCAGCACTAGAATACAAGCAATTTAATTTAAAAAATAAAATATTGACAGGAGGTCTCTTGTAAGAATCTTATCAACCTGGACTTTGCTCACGAGGGTGATAGCACCAGCTTTTAGAGGAGCTTTGTGTCAGTAAGAATTTGCAGGACTAAGCCCTGATTTCTTTATAACTGGATATGGATTTCTTTGGGTCTAGTGTCTTAAGGTACATATGTACAGTCTGGAACGACAGGGTTTTCATGTGAGAATCATCACTTGCTATAGGGAAAGCAGCCCCAATAGGTGATTAACATTTTCAAACCAGCATGTCTGGAGGAGGAAGGAGCTCAGCTGCCTGGCCTCCGAGCCATCTGATGGGATCCTGCTCTGATCTTGAGGCTACATAGAAGTATTATTTCGGTGTAGTGTCCAAATAAAGCCTATTAACTTGGATACATCACATGAAAATGGTTGCGTGTCTTGGGCTGGAGCTGGTTTGTGTCTGGCCAGCTGGGAACACGAGAGCAGGAGAAGTCGGCCGTGCCTGCCCCTGCCTGCGTGGGCTTGCCTTCGCTTGGCCTTGCACTTACCTGAGCAGTTCCTTGGATTAAGATTTTAAATGAGCACCACATCATTTTTACAAACTGAAAGTGAATCATTAAGTGTTTTTAACAGCTGGAAAAGGAAAAGCTTGTTACTGAGTGTAATTAAGTTGATTACTAAGTCTTTATTCACTTTGCAGAAACACACATCCAGCAAAAGGTGACGGGTGCTCAAAGACAGGAGAGAATGGGAACAAAGCCTTCCCAGTTCCACTGGTGCTGATTTCATGGTTTCAACTACATTGGTTTTTCTGTTTGTCTCATTGTAAAAATGATAGAAATAATTTACCATATCTAACAGAAAGTGGTAAGAGTTGATCTTTTTAGAGACTTGAGGATTCATTTTTCTGCTGACAGCAGGGCTTGGGGATAGACAGTTTCCTGGAGGTACTCCTGCCTCCTGCTCATAGATATGCCTACTGTTGAATATTCAAAGAAAATCAACCTGAATAAAATGGTGCAGATTGGAATGCTTTTCCTGCTTACAACTTTGAAGTGTTTTTCATGTATTTCTGAAGTTAAACTACTAGAAGTATGTTGATACTAATACAGTTGCTGGCAAAAGCAATGTAAACCACAGATCACATTTGATTTGGACAAGCTCAGAGATCAATCCATACCTATCGAATCTATGGAATGTGGTGGTCTGGTATGAAACCTCTAGGTCAGGAGGTTCACGTGCTGCTGCCAACTTGAGGGCTGGGACAGAATGAAGGGGACAGAACCACTTTGTGATCTGTTCTCACATTGTCTGTAAACATTGGTCATTGTGCACTGCAGAAGAGAGGATCTTTGGCTGGAGAGCCACTATTCCCCATGAGACTTCTCTGTGCTTAAAAAAAGAAAGGGGAAAAAAAATAGAGAGAGTTTATTTTAGGAACTTAATATGGTAAGTATATAAAACACTTAGCTCTGTGACATCAACAGGCAACTTCAAAGTTGTTCTTTAGTTTCTCTTAACCTATTAAACCACAGGGAATCATAATTACTCAGCTTTGAAAGTGTTCCAGGGCCTGGTGAAAGTGTTTAATGTGGACTTCTCATTTCTAGCTGCATTACACCAGATTTAGTCTCGCCTGTGTGAAACAGGTTTAGAAGAGTTTGAATTATTTACTGCCCAGAAGAGCTCATACAAGACATTGCTGCAGATCAGCTGGTGTACAGTGATGAAACCTTGTATCTGAAGTCCTTTGAGGTGTGCTAATGATGGAAATTTGTGTAGAAACATGCAGGCCAGCTCTGAACAAGTTTATGTGCAGGAAGCAATATAGCTTTGTAGACTTAGGTATTCTTCTACTTTAGAATTAATTATCCTGGATTTGCCGTAGGCTCTGTTGTTGGCTCAACAATAGGACTTACGATACATGGTTCTGTTACTATGATTTTTGTGTGTCTTAAATACACTGCCTTACATTGCATGGTCTTACATAACCTTGGTGAGCAGTAAGAGTCCCGACAGCTTACGTGGAATAGGTGTTTTTTGGTCTAGTGTGACTGGAGTTAAAGAGGGTTTGTTGCTCTCACCAATCAAGGGAGGCATTTAAGAACATCGTTACAGAATACTTCTCTATCACAAGAAAGATCAGGTGAAAGAAGGTTCTTGGGCTTTGTACGTTAATGAAATGTAGAGCTGACCTACTGCTGCTTTGTAAGAAGGAAAGCAGCTGTATCCTTAAAAATTCTCTCATTGTGTCCAGGTAAAATGCAAATATGAATTAAAGACACTTATGGAACACCTTTTGCATCATTTCAGTTTCTTTCCTTGCTCCACAGAGAGGCAGCTCCTTTGAATGCTTGCTTGATCAGTTCGACAAAAGTGATCTATGTTCAGCATCTTCCTTTGATGAAATCTAAGCACACACACACACACACATATATATATATATATACGCACACACATATATAAATATTCAAATGGATGGAAAAGAGGGGGGAAAAAGATTACCAGTCAGATCCCTCCTATCGGAAAGATGTTAGCTCTGCCTTTACATTCTTTCTTTGAAGCTGTTACAATAGCAGAGTGGGAGAATGCTGATAAGAGGGACGAGGTTCACTCAGAAGATAAAATTCTACAAAACTTCAGAGCTGTAAAGCCAGTGTGGGCACTATTTCTAAAGTACATATGGGAATGGCCTTGGAGCCAAAGATCAGATCATATCATCTGCTCGGAATTGCTTCTCAGAGATCATGCAGTTGTGAAAACTGAAGCTCCTTACAGAAGAAGCTGAAGCAGCTGCAGGTTTCTTGCAAGTGTTTGTGGTTTTTTATTAGTATATACATTTCCTAGTGCAATCAGTTCAAAAGAGATGAGCTGTCTTTTGAGCATAGGAATACATATACTTTTTGTGAACTGAAAGTTGTTTTTAACAAGCTCCTAGTATACTTTATTCAATATTTCTGTTGCTTTATCCATTTTGACAGAGTAGTCCTTGGGATTTTACTAATTTTTTTCTATTTTTAAAAATAAATTTGAATTTCTGTTCATCCCCTCATGTAAAGGGAGAAAGTTGTATCTGTAGAGCTGCTCAGATATATCCTATTTTATGTCTCTAAAATGACAGAATTTAAGCCATATTACTTGTGTTTGTTCACTTTGCATGTAGAAAATCGAAGTAACACCATTTCTTAGTAATCAAATCAGTGAATAATTCTGTTTCTTCATAGGTGGATGACATAATTAGAAAAATACAGAATGGCAAAGCTTGATTCCAAGAGGAGAACAAGTTGTTTATACCATTTCTGTGATTTGTCACAACCACCTGAAGTAACCTGGTATTTCGGATGTGGGCTACATCTAATAAACACAGTAACATGATCACACTTCTACAGTGAGATAGACTTGTTTATTTTTATAATTATGGCATAGATAGATATATTGTATGAATGTCATCCATAAAATATTAATACCCTGAAAGACAAAGATGAAAGAGCTGCTCTCTGAGAAAGGGGTTTTCCATGGAGAAAAGAATGGAAATTCGTTTGGGGAAGATGGGTGCCTTGAGATAGTATGTGCAGGGTTCTGTAGCAGATTAATACTGGATATTTAACCATGACTGTTTTCTCTGGGCTAATAGCTGATGGT
>WTSP01000391.1:17606-30803 GCA_025331215.1 Actenoides lindsayi | reverse complement strand
TGTCCAGTTCTGGGCACCCCAGTTCAAGAAAGACATAGAGCTACTGGAGAGAGTCCAGCGCAGGGCCACCAAGATTAGTAAGGGAGTGGAGCATCTCCCTTATGAGGAGAGGCTGAGAGAGCTGGGGCTCTGTAGCCTGGAGAAGAGGAGGTTGAGGGCGGACCTCATTAATGTCTATAAATATATTAAGGGTGAGTGTAAGGAGGATGGAGACAGACTCTTCTCAATGTCATCCAATGTTAGGACAAGAGGCAATGGGAGTAAGCTGGGACACAAGCGGTTTAGAGTAAACATAAGGAAAAACTTCTTCACAGTGAGGATGATGGAGCACTGGAACGGGATGCCTAGGGGGGTTGTAGAGTCTAGAGACGTTCAAGACCTGCCTGGACACATTCCTGTGTGACTTAATCTAGGTGATCCTGCTCTGTCAAGGGGGTTGGACTAGATGATCTTTTGAGGTCCCTTCCAACCCCTAACATTTTGTGATTCTGTGATTCTCATTAGTTCATATTTTACAGCTATTAAATACTCTAAACCATAGAATGAAAAATATTTTTTACAAATAAATATAAGGCCCATGGTATCAACAACTGTATTGATATATGTAACACTAGTAGATTTAGAGGGAGCAAATACATATATCTCTAGGATGACAGTAAATACTCTCATGTATTTACATATTATCAGATAGATTTTTAACTTTTTTTTCTAGGTGGAAATTTTGCTTTTTATTTAATTTATATTTTAAAAGCTGTATTTTTTCAAAGCTTATTTCCTCTCTTGAACCTATAGAACAGCTGTAATTATATATTTGCATTTGTAACTTCCTTAGTTAAAATAATAAACAAATGAGTTCAGTAAAGTCTGTAACAGGGTTATAAAAAGGATCAAATTTCAGCCAGTGCTAAATTTTTGAAATGAAAAGCAATGAATCCTCTGAAAGCAAATTTCAGAGATCTAAGGACTCCAAGTGCATAACAGCACAAGTACAATTTAGGATATGTCATATGGAAGCTTTATTAATTATGGTCATAGAGAAAATTTGGTGACCATTTCACCCTCTGCACTTGTTCTCTCCCAAATTATTGCAGAGACTCAACCTATATACTGTTTCAGGAAAATAACAACAGCAACAACCACCAAAACCAAACACAAACACAAAAACAAACAAACAAACACAACAACAACAACAAAAATAAAAATAAAAAACCCAACCGAATAAACAAACAAAACTACACAAACACACAAACCAAAACACACACACACACACAAAAACTAGAAAAAAAAAGGTGAGGAAACACCATCATATTAGTGTTAACAAAGCCTACAGGAGCGGCACACACAGTATTATCTTAGCTCACAAGTGGGGAGGTAGAAATATTCACAGGATATTATATTCTAGTTGAAAGGAATGTTCTTCTAGTTAGAATACACTGTAGAAGTTGTGGATGCCTCATTCCTGAAAGTGTTCTAGGTCAGTTTGGATGGGGCTTTGGGCAACCTGATCAGATGAAAGATGTACCTGCCCATGGCATGGGATTGGATTAGATGATCTCTAAAAGTTCTTTCAAAATCAAATCATTCTACAATTCTATGAAACCACATTTTTATATTTTATGTTTGCATAACTTGATAACTCATAACATTGCATTCTTATTCTATAGAAGTGTGGGGTTTTCTTAGGTTTTGTCATGTGAAATTTGACATACCACATGAAACATTAGAAACTAGATTTGTTAATGAAGTTTCATAGAAAGATTTTTTAGATGGCCCCTCTGACTTGAAAGAACGTGGTACTCTCACCAATATTGAGTTGGACAGAAGCAGAATTCCCATGCTACAAAGACCATAAGCAAGAAGATTAAATTGGGATCAGTTAGAGAGTGAGCAATCATAAAATCCTTCAGGCAAAGGATGGATAGATAAGCGAATAGACATGAATGTATGATTTTTTAATTTATTTTTTTTTTTTTGTATTTTGAACAGAGTCTGTGCTTTTACAAAAACCGTTTTTGTATTGTTATTAGGTCTTATAAAAATTGTTATAGTAATAAGGTAGTTATCTTCAAAAGAACCCACTTTGTTAACAACATGAATGAAATTACAGTTATTTTATTTTTTAAATCACAGTATTTCTATTACAGACTCAACATTTTCATAGATTACATGTTAAGAGAGTACATGAGCTCTATGTAATGAAAGATCTCTCAATTTTTATTTTTTTTTTCCAGTTAAAATCAGGAAAGTTTGGGGAAAACATATTTAGTCACAATCTTTCAAGAACCAAGTCACGGTAAATCCTGGAAATGCTATTTTTTAGGCACTAAAAACACTTCAGTATGTCATCTGTCAATATTTTGGAATAGAAGTGCTAATACACTAATAATACTAATATTTCAAATTCAGGAAAACGTGTTTTCACATTTATAATGACATCTTGTGGTGAACACAAAACCTGTCAATCCTATAAATTTCTACATGAAATAAAGAATTTCACTCTTGCAATTAACTATATCAGTACTGTTTATTTAAATTCTTTAGTCACTAGTTATGTATGTATGTATATGTAAAGTATTATAACAATACTTAAACCAAATGTGGTCTGATATTTTAAGTAATTACAGTCTTAAAAGAGTTTTTGCATAGTATTTCAAAAAAGTGTTTACAGAAAACGTGGATGTATTCTATATTTGAATTCATATCGTGAAGAAGTTTTAATACAATCAGCAATATTTAAGTGTTAAAATTCTTAATTTAATTATATTTTTCTTTTCAGTAGAACCAAATAATCCTTCTTTTTATGAAAAAAATGAGTTCACACACACAAAGCATTTAGAATTTTTCTCAATGTCCTTTCTTCAGGTTGTCCTTGTAAGAATTGTTGCACCATCTATTTTGTGAAGATTAGTAAAGATTAACGTATCTGTATTTTATCTTAAGTCAACATATAGATTAGGGTACTAACCTGAAATGCATTTTTAGAAGTAACCCAAAGTATAATATATTAATGTGGGTATTTTCACCTAATCCTAAAATTCTGGGGTATTTCTCCGACGTCTCTTGTTTTTTGTTGTTGTTGTTGTATGTTTGTGATTTTTTTCTTTTTTGCTTGTTTTCATAAAAACAAAGGAAGGTTTTAGTCACTATTTTTGGGGAAAGAGTATGGGGTTTGTGCCATATTTATTATTTTTATCTAAATAGGTTCTGTGTCTTCAGTATAAATAAAGTAAATCTTGCTCTTTTCACACTATTAAAGGTTGTGGGGAATTGCCCTTTTATGTTTCAAGTAGTCAAAAATATTTCTGCAGGGAAGGTTTGTCTCATTGGTTTGATCCAACATGCTGTACTGCTTTTGCCCTACCTTGCTTTATTTTTGCCTCTCAGTGCTTACGCTGGCATGATTCACTTCATCAAATATTTTAACATGGTGAATTCTTACATTCATTTGAAAGTCAGTTGTCTATATAAGACAGAATTTCTGCTTTGTATTCCTGGCTATGCTGCTGCCTCTTATGTCTCTGGCATTTGACAGATCACCTGTCCTCTCCTTGAATGATTTCATGAAGTTGTATTTTGGGATACTAGATAATTTAACACCTTTTCTATGAGTACTTACAGTTGAATAATTTGACTAATCATCACAGTATATTCGTTAATAGAAGACTCTCATGCAACCTAGTACACTGATTGCAATGAGTTTTTCTAAATTTCTCATAAATATGAACCTCTTTAGGAAATAAAATCAATAGTAATAATACTTAACTAGTTTCCTAAACTAAGGGAATACCAATAGTAAAATCACAGCAGCAACATAACATTTAAAATGAACTAATTTTAAAAATGTAGTCAATAATCTTGATCTGAATTTAAAGTTTCTGTTCTTGTATGGGGAACTTCCTTGTATATCTGACTGCATTTCAGGTGTCTTATGTTAACTCTGAGCAGCATGGACACATTATTTCAAAAGTGGCATTTCAGTCACTTTGTTTTACTCTTATTATATACATAAAATGCCTTGGCATAGAGGAGAAGTTAATTTACCTTGCTGGATAGAAAGCAGTTGTTACACAAGGTTATAATTGTTGCTATTTTCCTCCTGAGAAATTACTGAAATCAATTTCTAAAGTGTTTGTGCATGCATGGGAGAGCAGAATTCTGAATAGCTACACCATTAGCTTTGATCTACTGCCAGGAATATGTAAATGAAAAAGGAAAAAAAACAAACCAAAACAAAAGATTAAAAAAAAGGAGGACGTATCTAAAGGACTATTTCATTTTCACAATTCAGGTCAATAATTTACACAGTCTCCTTTACATTGAAATTTTAGCTTTTTTACATGATACTTGTCTTAAAATGTAATGACACTGGGATGCTTAGAATTGCTCTCTGATTTTTAAAACTGGGGAGATTTTTCTCTGTTGGTAACTGTTCTCTGTTAGATGAAATGACAACCTTGAATATGCCAACCTGTCCTTAGGAAGCAGAGATGAAGAATGTGTTAACTGCAGTATTTCACTTTGAGTACTACTGAATCAAATCAGAATTTCATTGGTCTCTATGGTGTAGACTAATCATTATTATCTCAGTTATGTCTGGTACTGAGGAAGAAAGACAATTACCCAGAATAAAAGAAAAGATAGTGCCACAATGTCTAAAGTTCTCTGGAGGAAGAAAACAAAATAAACACCACGAAAATAAAAAAAAAATAAAACAAAACAAACAGGAGAGCTTTAAAGAGGGCTGAACTATGATGCCTAATAGGAAGTTTATGTGAAAGTAGTCTTATGTCTAAAAATATTGTTAAAGCCTTTGATATTTTTGATAATTTAAAATTAACTCAGGCAGCAGAAGCTTACACTAACACACCCAGGAAGAAGTTTAAACATATTGTCTGTTTAGAGAGTGTCCAGAAAAATGAAGAAATTGTAACTTACTTAAGACCTTACGGTCAGCATTGCACTAAGGAAACCATGCATTATGTCCCTTATCAGGGACAAAACAAAATATCTGCAGAAACTATTTCACAATCTAGTATTAATCCTGACTAGGTAATCAGAATTTGCAAAGCAGTGGGAATCACACTTAATCTCATGACAGTTTAAGGATATTCTGATAGTAAGGATGTGAGGGAGAACACCAGCTAATATGAGAAAAGATGCCTGAGGCATAAAGACATGCGGAGCTTAATGCTGAATACTCCTCAGCTACCCATCTCAAGTTAAAACTGTCAATCTAGAAAGCTTTTCAGCCACTCTAGTCTACACACATTTTCTGTTTTGATTCTGACTGTTAACCTACTACCTATCCTAAAAACCAAACCACTTTTTCAATGTCATTTTCAAATTTACTTCCCTAAAGAGGTAATTGTTGACCTATGCTATCAGGGTTAAATATGAAAAATGTGATATTATTTTGGACATAAACTAAATTGTGGCAGACATTTTCAACTATATAAAATAAAAAAATAACAAAGTACTGTAAGTTGTGGAATTTGTCCACCTTAAAAGCAGCAGGCAACAATTTTCTACTGTGGCAGTGATAAAGCACAGGCATATATTTCCCAGAGAGTAAGTGGGAATTCTCCATCCTTGTAAGATATTAAAGAGCTGTTTGTACATGATCCTGGGCAATTTGCTCTAGATGATCCTGCTTAAGCGTGTGATTTGAGCAGATGACCTCCAGAGGTCCCTTCCAATATCAACTATTCTGTGCTCCTGTGATTAAGAAATAAAAAAGTTCATCTGGGGTTTTTCTATTTCTTTTCTTAAAACCTCAAGAAAATTTTGTTCAAATATTCTGTAATCTAG
Source organism: Actenoides lindsayi (assembly GCA_025331215.1). Taxonomy (NCBI): domain Eukaryota; kingdom Metazoa; phylum Chordata; class Aves; order Coraciiformes; family Alcedinidae; genus Actenoides; species Actenoides lindsayi. The sequence continues at coordinate 24,995 of WTSP01000391.1, read as the reverse complement.
AATAGTAACTCTTTTGCACATAAGTTCCTTTAAATGTGTTCCTACAAATTGTATCTGGGATTATCTATGACATCCAAATATAAGCTTGTGTGTAACTCTTGATTTAACCATATATGTACTGTGCTATAATTAAAAGAAGAAAGACAAATGCATGCCCATATCGTTAACTACTCTATACATATGTTCTTAACCAATGGTTTCATTCCCATCCTGCTTTATTTAAATGTTATACTAATCTGAATCATTTTCACAAGGCATAATCTATCTTACTTTTAGCTTGATGTTCAGGGGACCAATTTGGTGGGTTTTTGTTGGTTTTGGTTTATTTTTTTCAGTCAAACATTTCAAAGGCAAGTAAATGCAATGAGTAGCAAGACTAATGTCTAAAGCACTGAATAAAAAACTCCAACATTTTTACTGGAGTGAACTTGGGACTGCTTACAAGCAATAAAGACATGAGTAAATTTTATAATTAATCCTAAAGCAATAGGAAAAACAAATTATATATTTTATCTAAGAACATAAAAATGTTCATAGAAAATGTTATGCTTTACCTTTCCTAAGTCTACTATACGAATTATCTAATTTTGCAAAGATTTTTATTTTCCCTATGTTGTTTAACACATTAAAGTAAATAAATGCATTCTTGTAACATACATATCAAGACTCTGCTCCATTTTTATAATTAAGGGGCACATAAAGAAAATTTGCCACTGTTTAAGGAAATTGACATAGCTTGAGACAAAAAATATTATTACAATATAATTTTTTTCAGAAATTCTCAGTCCAGTATTCCAACTACAGACTTTCCTCCTCCTGCCTACAATATGTTTCACAATGCTATGACTTCAGAGGAAGATATATCTTCAGAATTCCTGGCAGGTCACACAGCCTCTACTGACAAGAAAACTTGAGGCTGTGTCTGCAACAAAAAAATAGTTAACTGCCATCCCTCCAAGAAAAGAAATACCTACCAAACTATTTCCTGAATCATTATATCTCCAGTTGTCTTTGGAATCAATGCAAGTTTTCTGCATGTACTACACTGTCTTTCATGTTTCCCAGCATAAGACATGAAGTTACAGACAGAGAGCCTCTGAAGCAGTCTACCTTCTTTCCCACTCAGTCCTGTATTTGTGCATTGATCAGATGCAAGAATGAATTATTCTTCATCTTCATTTGGTCATCCCTGAAAATAGCCTGATAGGGATTACTATATTTGATTTACGTTGGAAGTAGTTAGCAGACAACAAGTTATTTATATAATTCTTAATTGCTTGTCCTATTTAAAATGCATTGAAAGGCATATTGAATTACTAAAGATACTCAAACAGCACAAAGAACATATGGCAAATAGTACACAGCAGAAAGCATGTTTGATTTGTGATGCTGATGAAATTGATGTAGAAAGCCTGCTGGGATCCCTTCCAGCCTGTGAGATGTCTGACATCATGCTGTGGATGTTATACTTCATTTGCTGTGATAAGTCTAGTTTTAAAATGACACTAAATAGAAATATTGGAGTGAGGGAATACACAAAAGAGCAAATTCTATAATTTTAAAGATAGATGCACTGCATCTAGCATTTCCAGTGAAGAACAATATTTAATTTAATATATGCTTAGTAAGTAGAATTTAACTTCCCAGACTTTCTAGATTGTTTGAGGATTGATCATGATATTCTACCAAGACATATCTGACAAGTTGCATTTGGAGAATAGGATACACCAAGTATTATAAAAGCATTAAAAGTGTGGAGGAGCAGTAACCATTACAAAGAAAGGACAGTTCATTGGATTCTTCCTGCAGTCATATTCTTTATAAATAAATATATCACCAAAGTAAGACATGATCTTAACCAATCTGTTTGACATGATCACAGTTTTCCGAGTTGTTGCCTTATTGGGTTGATTCTATAGATTTATATATGAACATTGTGTGTACTTGGAAATAACAAATAAAATTAATAAATTATTTTTCCTACTTTGCTTTCTCTCCAAAATGTCACCAATATAGAAATCTATGGCACCCTAAAACATAGCCTACATTAAATGTTTTGCATGTGATTATAAGGGCTCTTCTATTCTAAGCATACAGATTAGTAAAGACTATTTACATAGAATCTTTTCAGTCTTATTATTTACAGATGCCTTAGACATAGAGGAGTTTGGGGTTTTTTTTAAGTAAAAGCTGTTCTCTCTCTGACTTCATGCAGCTATTATACTCTTTCAGTACACTACTGACCTTAAAGAATCCATCATTCATATCCATGAGTTATATTCTCAGTAGAAGAAAGAAAAACTGATGAACTCATATTCTGAAGTTCATCTTAATCATGAAGATTTAATGTGTATTTTAAGCAGATCAATACTCTGCTAAACTACTATACTGTATAACAGATTCTATCCAACTTCTCTGTAAGTGGCAGAGCTGCACAGCTGGGAGACCAATACCATATTACTTGGTCAAGATTGCATGCTGCAATGATCAATTCTGATTAATTGAGGAGCTCCTACTTTTAGCGTATCTGCACTGCTTTTTTATTTTAATCTTACTTCAATACTTCAAAACTTTGAGGAAAAAAGATTCTTTAAAGAAATGTGGCAGGTAGTTCTTCATGATTTGCATCACTAAAATCATAAAAATATATAATACCTCAAGGGCAAAGGGACCCATAAGAATCAAGTCCAACTCCCTGCTCCTCACAGGATGACCTAAAACTAAACCATATAACTAAGAACATTATCCAGACACTCCTTGAACTCTGACAGGCTTGTTGCCGTGACCAGTTCCTTGGGGAGTCTGTTACAGTGACCACCCACCTTCTTGGTGAAGAACCTTTTCCTAGTGTCCAAACTGAACTTCTCCTGATGCAGCTTGATAACATTTCCTCATGTCTTACTGCTGGTCACCAAAGGAGATCAGCACCTCCCTGTCTGCTTTCGCACCGTGAGGAATTTGTGGACTGCAATGAGAGCACACCTCATCCTTCTCTTCTCCAGGCTGAACAAACCAAATTACCTCAGCTGCTCCTCCTAAGTCTTGCCCTCAAGACCTTTCACCTTCTTGATTGCCCTCCTCTGTACAAAGTTTAATAGTTTGATGTCTCTCTTATATTGAGGTGACCAAAAATGCACACATTACTCGACATGGGGCTGCACCAGGGCAGTGTAGAGTGGGATAATCACCTCCCTTGACTGGCTAGTTATGCTGTGCTTGATGTACCCCAGGACGTGGTCGGCGCTTTTGGCTGCTAGGGCACACTGTTGATTCATAGTCAACTTGCCATCAGCCTAAACCCTCAGATTTCTTTCTGTATGGCTGCTCTCCAGCCTCTCATCCCCCAGTTTGCATCTGTAACCAGGATTACCTCCTCCCAAGTGCAGAATCTGACACTTGCTCTTGTTAAATTGCATACATTTGGTGATTGTCCAGCTTTCTAGTCTATCCAGAACTAGAAGACTTCTCTACCCTCGAAGAAGTCCACAGCTCCTCCTAATTTAGTATTGTCAGCAAACTTCCTTTTTGATTTTGTCCATTTGATTCCTGCATCCAGGTCATTTATTAAAAACAAAAAAACCAAAAAAACCAAAAAACCATTAAAGAACACTGGCCCTAAAATTGAGCCCTGAGGGACCCCACACATGCCTGGCCACCGGCCTGGTGTAACCCCATTTACTATAACTCTTTGAGCCTGACCCATCAGCTAATTGTTCACCAAGAGTATTAGGGATCTATCTAGCTGTATGCTCAACATTTTGTCCAGAAGGATACTGTGGGAGACAGTATCAAAATATTTGCTAAAATCCAAACCCATTTCATCTACTGGCTTCCCTTGATTCACTGGATAGGTGATGTTGTCATAAAAGGAAATTAAGTTGGTTAAGTAGGACTTTCTCTTTATGAGCCTGTGCTGGTTATGACTAATGACTGTGTTGTCTCTCAAGTGTTTTTCAATAACTCCTGGAATAATTTTCATAATTTTACCAGGCACTGAAATGATGCGGACAGGCCTGTAATTACCAAGGTCTTCCTTCTTACCGTTCTTGAAAATTGGGACAACAATTGCCAACTTCCAGGTGACTGGGACCTCTACATATTCCCAAGACCATTGAAAAATACTGGAGAGAGGTCCCACAATAACATCAACCACCTCTTGTAGTACCCTGGGATGAACCACAATAGGGCCTATAGATATATTTGCATGTAGATGAAGTGACAAATCTCAAAAAAGTTAAGAGCTTGCTGGGAGCTTGCCATCCCACCAGTCATGGTCTTCCAACACAGTGCTCTGGGGGTCCCAGGACTCATTATCTCTGTTAAAGACAGAAAAGAAGCAACCATTAGATGTCTCCACTTTTTCTACATCCCTACTTGTGAGGTTACTGACCTCATCAAGTAACAGACTAATGTTATCTCTGATCCTCCTTTTTTTATTAACATATTTTAAAAAGTCATTTTTGTTGTCCTTCACAGTGCTGGCCATCTTGAGTTCTAACTCAGCTTTGGCCATGCAAATTTTCTCCCTATAGTGGCGAATAGAAGCTCTGTATCCCTCCTCTATTGCCTGTCCTTGCTTCAAACACCCATACACATTCTTTTTCCACCTAACTTCTAGAAGATCCCCGCTCAATCAAGTCAGCCTTTTGTCCTGGTTGCTTGACTTCTGACACTAGAATTGCCTGCTCCTGTGATTTTAAGAGATGGCTCGTAAAAAGTGACCAGCATTCATGGGCACCAATACCTTCAAAAGAAGATTCCCATCGAAACTTACTACCTCCATCAGCAGCCAAAAGTCTGTTCTCCCCATATCCAGGGTCAAAGTTTTGCTGACAGTTTTGCTCCTGTCACCAATGATTTGAAGTTCAACTGCTTCATGGTCACTGTGACCAAGACATCCACCAACTGCCATGTTATCCATGAGTCCTTCTCTGTTTACAAAGAATAAATCTAGAAGGACAACTTCCCTACTTGGCTCCTTTAGTCCTGCACCAAGAAGTTACCTTCAACCTGCTTCAGAAATTTTCTCGACCTGTTTGTGTCCTCTGCGTGATATTCCTAGTAGATGTCTGGGAAGTTAAAAGTACCCATATGGGCAAGGGCAGCTGATCTAGAGATATCCCTTAACTACTTGGTAACTTAACTCCTTATTTCTATCCTTAACTTCTTGATATTAAGAACCTAGACCACAAAATAAAACCGTGCTACTTTTGAGACATTATTTGCAAAACTGCATTTACAAATAATATATATATTTTTTTTTAATATTATGACAGTCATTACAGATTATAACAGAATGCTTATAGTTCACAGTTTATAACACTAGAAAGATATTAATATGGAAAGAAGTCTTCTTTTCCTAGGAAAGTTAGATTCAGGTAAGATGCAATTTCTATTGAAACCTCTGATAAAACTTTTCATTCCGAAAGTAATATAGCCATGCTAAATTGGACCAAAGATATAGTTAGTTCATGGTTACAACAACCTGTAAGTCCTACTCCACTGCTGGTTTTGTATTATTTATTCACTTTATTCACTGATTCTCCAGTTGTACATTTCATAGGTTTCTTTTCTAAAGAGACTTTTAGGATTTTGGTGGGTTTTTATAAATTCTCCTAGCCTGTTTTTAAAAGTGAAAGCCAAATACATTTTAAACTGGTAACAGGTGAGATGAGTATGAAATAAGGCCAATCAAAAAAAGCAACAATTAACAATTCCACTATAGTCGTCTTAATTAATTTTATTTTTATTTTGATGACTGTAAAAATAGCTTCTTTTCATTTATTTGGGTTCAGAAACTCAACAGCGTCCCATTTGTCAATTGTTATCCAAAGATCTCTTCCCCAGACCTATCTTGGCTTAGAAAGCTCAGTATTATTTGAGAATCTACATCATACTTGGTCTACTGCCATCCACTACAACTCAGTACTGGAAAAATATGAAGGAATTAATAGTACTTCAGGGTAAAAGGCAAAAGGCAAATTAAGAGGCATAACAAGAGGCAAAGGAATAGACAAGGCAAGGGAAAGTCAAGGCAAAGCAAGGCAGGGCAAGGAACTCTTCAGCTGGAAGTGCCTAGTAATAGTGTGAAAATTGAAAGCAGGTGCCTCACTATATATATCTTCATAAAATTAAAATGTTGTAACTGTATAAAATGAGCCTGTATCTGCATAGCCCTCCTCTTGCTAATTTTGGAAAGAGAGTTATGCATTTAGTCTCCCACTTATGACCACTGCATAGCATTAGGAATTAATTAAGCCTTATCACTGAATATTATATATTAAATATTCACTATTTTATTTTCTATTTCCTCATACTATTAATTTATTTAATTTTCAAAAAGTTTCTTCTTTTTCAATGTTTCTGACCAACACACTGTCAACACCAGTTATTAATTGAAAACTTGAAATAAAAAGCTTTTCCATCTTTTTTTCTTCATGATTATGCATTCATTTAAAATATTCCTAATGAGGTCAACAAAAAATAGTCTCCAGGCACTTTAAGCTGGCACTTTCTGGACTCTCACTCATAATTGCCAGGTAATTTACATTTGACCTGTACCTCCAAGTCAGAATGTTAATGCATTTTGCAAGGTGAATTCAAATCTGTCCTTAATTAGAGTGCGAAATAGGAAGAGTTATATTTTAACTAGAATATAACCTCAGCATTTCTGAATAATGGAATTCATGTGCAGGATCATAAAAAACACATTGGTAAGCACTTCCTCCATTATAGAATAATAATGAATTGCTATTTGAAAATTTTCTGTTGCATCATCAACTAATATTTTGGCTTTTATTTTGAAAAGGAAGGGACATGAGTATAAATAAATGCACACACATGTAGTTACATATTATAAAGATGCTAAAAAATATGCAAGTGTACTGGTATGCTGTTGTCTCAGAACAGTAGTTTATATATTGCATACTTGGTGCTCATCCCTCATTCATACACATCAAAAAATCCAGGTAGCTGGAAGTGCTACGGAAAGTAATAAAGGCTGTTTGTCCAAAGAACTAAAAAGGACTGATTACCTGTTTTCACAGCTGCACAGATTAATAATTTATTTATTTTGAAGTATGTTACTATGTATCTATTGCATTTCTTCTGGGCATATTTACAAAAAGATTGAAAGCATAAATTATCATAACAAATGAAATGCCTACAACATATGTGGTTACAATTTGAGCGTGTCCTGGGTAATACAGTTCTTCAAGCTGTTACTTTCTATTTAGTACTTTTCTCAAGGTCTTCATTCCAGTGCATATCATGTCCCTAGAGGATTTATGAACAGCTAAGTCTCCACTTAAATAGTGTCCTGGTTTGAGTGAAAACAGAACTAATTCTGTTCAGTAATTTTACTTTTCAGCTCAGTTCTTCTAATTAATT
>WTSP01000391.1:0-17506 GCA_025331215.1 Actenoides lindsayi | reverse complement strand
GGTCCCTTCCAGCCCTAGCCATTCTATGATTCTATAACACCAACATCCCCAGGTCCTTTTCCTCCAGGCAGTTTTCCAGTCATTCTTATCCAAGCCTGTAGTGTTGCAGGGGGTTGTTTTGACCCAAGTGCAGGACCTGGCACTTGGCCTTGTTGAACCTCATCCCTTTGGCCTCGTCCCATCAATCCAGCCTGTCCAGATCCCTCTGTAGACCCTCCTACCTTCAAGCAAATCGACACTCCTGACCAACTTGATGATGTCTGCAAACTTACTGAGAGTGCCCTTGAACCCCTCATCCAGATCATTCATAAAGACATTAAATAGAAGTGGCCCCAATATTGAGCCCTGGGGAACACCACTTGTGACTATGGATTTAACTCCATTCACCACCACTCTCTGGGCCTGGCCAACCAGACAGGGTTTTTATCCAGCAAATTATACACTCATCCAAGCCATGAGCATCCAGTTTCTCCAGAAGAATGCTGTGGGAAATGATGTCAAAAGCTTTAGTGAAGTCCAGAAAAACAACATCCACAGCCTTTCCCTAATTCACTAAGGGGGTGTTGCATGCAGTGATAGATAAATTTGGTAAGAGATGAATCCTCTTGCTCTCTAGCCAGTCCTCTGATATTAGAAGGGACTAGGGGCAGCTGGACTTATCTCTTAATAGATATGCCAATTATTGCCATGACTATAGGTCTGCCACCAGATGCATGAATGGCCTGTCTGCTGTAGGACTGGTTGCATTCACAGGATGCAGTTGGATTCATGAATAGTGCAGTTTATTTCACTTGCAACATGTACAGATTCTTTAAGATTGTGATAAATGCACTAAGATGCAGAATCACTCTATAGCTCTAAAACACAATTGTAATTACATTCGCAGTCTCCCAGGGAAAACACACACGGCATAGCCGAGGCTGCAAATCTTACCAAAAAGCATCCTTTCTGGGGAGGGAGAGCAGGACAAACCTGTCAACCTGTCCCTACAACTTGGTGTTGAATTCTCATCCCACAAATTAGGTCCGAAATAGGGGTAATATTTATACCTTGTTCACTACTATTGAGCAAAGTGTGGGAGTGGGACTGTGGTCAAGCCATTGTTCCCGGTGGTCAGCATTTAGCAGTGGCACAAAACATTTGTGACTTCCTTGGTAACTACTAGGAGAGGCAGATAACTGCTGTCATATGTGTGAGAATGGGATAAGCAGCCTTCACTGCATTCTACACTCCTCAATGCCATGAGAACACAGACCATGGGACCTTCACCCAATCTCTGTGTCTGTCCTAGTCACCAGATGTTTATCAGCAGCATTGAGCTCTGCAGTTTTCAGTTGTTTTGTGCTTCCAACAAACACACATGGGGAAAAGAGCCAGAGAAGAAGATAGGTGTGAGTCCAGCACTTCCACCCTGTGACCACAGTCACATCCACACACTTAAATTTGGTATCAAAGTAAGGCATCAGTACCAGGGACATCAACTGGGTTATCCTCCTCGTCATCCTCCCCCATTAAAGGAGTATAATCAGTAAGTTGAATCATCTTAATGCTAACAGCTTTCATTGAAGTTGATTTTACACAAGACATTGATACACTTAGGATAATTATCATTACAACAAACATTAACAGATATTGTATTAAACTTTGGATGCAACCACTAACACCAACGCCAAACCAACTAAACACCCTTGAATGCCAGCTATCATTCATTGATTCTTGGAGTTCATCACCAGGTCTTTCTCCACCTCTCATATTTTTGCTAGTTGGATGTTGAGGTCCTGTGTAACATTTGGGATATGAACACAGCAGTCTGTACTGGACAGCTTTAAGTAGCCACAATGTCCATTTTGCTGTAACAGCATTAAGTCCAGTGCCAGGAAGTTCTGAAGAGCCATTTTTGAAATAGCTTGTAATTGACTGTTAAATAAGACTAATGTAGACTAACATCAGTAGCATTAGTTAATTTCTCTACTAGGCTAATCTACTCATCCACAATCCCATTCGCACAGTAGCAGATCCTAAGCCCCAGAAATCCTTCCATCCCCCAGGCTATGCAGGTAGCTGTTTCTGGGTCTTGACACCCTTCTACATCTCCCCATAGTTGTATTCTCACCTGTTTAGTGTGAGCCACCCAGTGGGGTCAGACAGGAGTCTTTCTCCATGTGAGACGCAACATCGGGAGGCCTAAGGTACATTGGGGTTCAGGCAATCCAGCCCATAAAGAGTTATACATTTTACCATCATTGCGTGCCCAGATCAAACCAGCCAGAGCATCACCGAAGGCAACATAACAATCATTATGAGGTGCAAAGTTTGCACTCATGGCCTTGTATTTTATGCTGTGATTTCAGCAGACAGCCCATTTTTAGGGTGATATAAACTGGCCAATAGTATTCAACTGAATTATGTTGTTTCCAAATGGAGCAATTTATCACATTTTGGCAAGACCACAACACTAAGTCATTTGATACTGGGGTAAAAGAGAATCCCTTGTCAAATGGTGCATAACCCTGAGAGCCATTGTCAGATCCAAACCAGGAACAAACATAGTCATGGCCAGCTTTCTTAGAACAATCTTGCTCTTTATTTCACTGTATGCACCAGGATGTATTTATAGGTTGATTATAGTGCAGGATGTTGGTTGTTCATCCCCAAGGCTGCAAATCTGTTGTACCTCATATAACACAATTGCAGGGGAGAGTTGTATTTTCCTGTTCATAATATGGTGGAAAAATTGAATGGTTGACGAAATTGCACAGCAACTCTCTTTCTATCTAGGGAATAAGGATTTACTATGTGGATGGTATCCTTTGTATTCCATAATTTCAGGAATCTCCTTGCTATGTCTGTGGGAATAATATCCATGGGAAGGGGGTCTTCTACAGAATTAGGTACAGGCAAGCAAGCCGTAATACTCAATTCATTGAGGGCAATTGCAAACCCCTGTATCAAGGTTAAGAATAAAATATCATCTAAACCACGGATGGTTTGGACAGATAAAGTCTGCTTATTTTCATTTTGAGTATCTTGATTCCAGTGGGGTGCTATCCAGTTCCATAACATATATAAATATATTACAGCAAAACATACCTTCCCAATAAAGGTTATATATGTCATATTTGCCTATCCTAACTACAGCTGTTACCTAAGTGTGTCAACGTGGAACTTGCATCTAACACCTTTGTTCCCAATCAGAAGTTATCTTCTCAAAAACATTTGGTTTACAAGCACATATACTAATGAAAACCATTTTCACATCACACATGAAAACTAACAACCCCTCTGGACACTCAAGGTTCTTATAGGAGAGTCCTTGGTTCTGGGTGCAGTTTTCTGACATCTGTGCTACTGGTAACCTGGAAAATATAAAAGAGAATTGCTTAGCTTCTGTCTAACCAGCACACATTCAGTTAGAAAGAGGGCATTATCCATCTGGTATTGATTCAATGGATTTTTCCAGAACTATCATTCACTTCCAAAGCATAAAGATTATTTGAAGTTGTTAATACTATGGGTATCATTCCAATCTGTGGCAGTGTAGAAACCCATAGGGTATTCCCCAGGGTTTTTATGCACCTGAGGCACTATAGTTGTAGCAGTAATACAGAAGGCTTTTATTTTGGGACGGTGTCAAGATTTAGGGTCAGGGCAGTCCACTAGACCTATAACAGATGCTCTCTGTTAACCCCTCTCCCTCCCCAAAGTGAAGAGAAAGGGAATAAAAGAGAGACACTTATGTATTAGAAAAGGAAACTAGAACAGCTTTAATGAAAATAACAAAATGGAATATAGCCATTCCCGCTCCATCTATTGTTTAATTGGTAGATGGTATTAGAATGTCATAGATGCCATTCAGTCTCCTGAGTTTTAGCAAATTTCTTGACCAGGCCATTTGTTTGCTCAACAATACTGTTGGCTTGGGGGTAATACCGAGTATGAAATACCCATCGGATACCTTCTTCTTTTTCCTATTCTTGTACTGTCAGTGGAAAAGGGGGCTCCATTATTGCTCTGGAAGGGGTAGGGTACTAAACCATTCCTTCAGACTATGGACTATATTTTCTCCAGTAGCAGCTGTAACAGCTGTAGTCGTGGTGATTCTTGAAACAACTTGTACTCCTACCAGGATATATTTTTTTCCCCCTGAGGGTCATAGAGGGCCTATAAAGTCTATTTGCCAGGTCTGCTACAGTGTTTTCCCATCCCAGATATGCAAGGGAGGTACTTTACCCAGGTGGTCCTTGTTGAGCTGTAGATAACAGTGGCAACAGGCTGTTGCTATTTATTCACATATTATGGAAATTGGACCATTCTCGGGCTATACCTTCCTGCTATAAATCGTCTCCTCCTGTGTCGCCTCACTTTATATGTAGCCATTCGAGTAAGCATTCCCATTCATGATCATCATTTATGATATCAACTTGTTGCAACTGAGTAAGGCTATCAACCTGTTGATTAAATTGAGCTGTTGACTGATCATGTCCTTTCACCCAACCAATACACAATGTTTGTTGTTCTCCTATTTCTAACACCTGTTTCCAGCTGTAAGTTTCCCACATTGGTATCTTGTTCACTTGCCAGTTGTTAGTTGCCCAGTGGCCTATCTATGCTGTGGCTTCTTTAAAGATGGCATGTGAGTTCTTGTAGATATGGTAGGCGTCATGATATGCCACTAGTAGGACTGCCCTAAGTTCCCCTACTTGTGCACTCCCTTGGCCTGTTTTACTTAGCCTCTCTCCCATGGTCATGTTCAGTGCCATGGCCTTGTAATTGCATTTGTTATTATGTTGATAGGATGATGCATTGGTGAACCATACCCCTTAAGGTCACTACACTCTGTCAAAGGAGGTGCCTTCTTTATGGGGGATGGCTTACTAGATGGGGTTTGCAATAACAAATTGCTATCTATACCTTTCTCTAATGTAGATAATGTTGCCTTCTGTAACAGCCATGGTTCCATGAATGCTCTCCAAATAGGCATACCACTTACGGACTATCAGTTTTAGGGCAATGCCTGCAGGTGGCGCTGTGCCCTTGCGAACTACATCTAACAGGTGGAAAGGCCCCCAGATGATTATACTTTGTCCCCTTCTTAGCTGTTCCACAGGATTCATTGCTTATACTAATGATAAACTGTGGTGGTTTGACCTTGGTTGGGCGCCAGGTGCACACCAAGCCGCTCTATCACTCCCCCTCCCTCCTCCTCTCAGCTGGACCAGGGGGAGAAAATAAGACCAAAAAAAACCCTTGTAGGTTAAGACAAAGGCAGTTTAATGGAAAGCAAAGCAAGGCCATGAGCACAGAAGCAAATAAAACAAAGATGTATTCTCTACTTCCCATCAGCAGGTGATGTCTGGCCCCTTTTCCGGGAAGCAGGGCTCTAGTATGTGTAGCGGTTGCTCTGGAGGACAAGCAGATGCTCCCCGTTCTCCTCCTTTTCCTAGCTTTTATTGTTGAGCTGACGTCATATGATATAGAATATCCCTTTGGTCAGTTTGGGTCAGCTGTCCCAGTTGTGTCCCCTCTCAAGATCCTGTCCACCCCATCCCACTGTGGGGGGGGAAATGTTGAAAAAACCAACTTTGGTGCTGTGCAAGCCCTGCTCAGCAGTAGCCACAACATGGGTGTGTTAGCAGCACCTTTCTAGCTCCAATAGAAAGCACAGCACTGTGACGGCTGCTATGGGGAAAATTAACTCCAGCTGAGTCAGACACAATATACAAACCTTTCTTGAGGTCTGAATACCTGGTTTCAGTATCATTGAAGGAGCAAGAGCTAAATTCTAACGGTCTCTCTGGTCCTTCTGGTCCTCGTTGCCATAGGAGCCATATTCACTGAATCCCCATACTACATGGATTGGCTCAAGCGGGTGTAAGGGACCTAATTGTTGGAAAAAATCTCAATTCTTGAATCAGTAAATCTAATGCAGTCTTGTGCTGTTCAGTCCACTCCCATGATTTACCCCTTTTTATCAGGTTATATAAAGGGTGGGCAATAATAAAAAAGCCAGGGATGTGTTTGTGCCAGTAGCTTGAAGTCCCTAAAACTTGCTATAATTCCTTTTTATTAGTTGGATTCTGTCCCTGTTCTCTTTTCCAGGGTGTCCGGGGAGACAGAAGCAGAGAGAAGGTAATCAATACATGCACTGCTGTCATTCATAGCCTGCAGGCAGGCTGCTTTTGTAACATCAGTAGAAAGTTCCCTTAATGATCTTATTAGTATAGCAGCGGGCTCCCCTCTGTCCTGAGGGTCTATGCTCCCTGACCAATACGCTACTCAGCAAATAAGACAGCGTGGTTAAGTGTTAGGTGCTGATCCCTCATTCAAGAACACTCCTGGTCCCCAAAATTCATCCACTTCACCTTGAACTGAACAGCATTTCTATTGTCGCTTTCTTTGTAACATTCACATTTCCTTTTCTTTACATTTCTTATACTGCCATGTTGCTTCTAAATACTTTTTCAACATCTTGTATATTGTTATTGTCTCCTTATTATGAGGTTTAACTGTTCTTTTATCTTATTCCAATTATCCTGCTTTTCACTCACACAATCATCCAAAAATTTTGGTGAAGTGTAGTCAGTGATTGAATCCGTCATCCTGCCAATTACATCAATTTTTGTCACAGGTGAATTATTGACATGAGTCATCATTGTGGAATTAACTAACAGTATTTTATTAATGATTAAATTATGATCAAATGATAATTAATCAATAATTGAATGAAAAGTAAATGGCAGTGAAATGGTGATTAAGCAATAATTGAAGAGTAATTAACAGTGATTTGACAATGATTTAAAAGATGATTTAAACAATTTAGATGGTAATTAGATTGCTATCAAACACTCTCCTACTTAATATACTTCTAACAATTAAGCTATAGCTGGATATACTAGTGTTGTTAGCATACAATATACCTTTAGGCCTAATGTAAAAATGTCATTCACCTTGTTATAAATATCAGATGCCAGCTAAGGGATCTCTCAATCTGGAGGAGTAACCTTGAGAGGCATCCCTGCTCAAGGGAGATCACCACTGTGCAGCCTGCTGCCATACAGGAGAGCTCAATGGGCTCAGAGGGGCTACAGATACTATAGTGTAAAGTGACTGACTCCTTGTCAAACCCCCCTTTGGTGTATGTGCAGGTATGCAGCTGTAGCAGTTCTAGTTTTGTCTAGTCCCAGCTCAGGCTCGTACTCTTAGCTCCTGATAAGACATTGCCTAGATTCCTTAGTTCCTGAGAATATGGCTCTCGTGGTTTGCACAGCAAGGCTGATTTCAGTTCAGTCCTACACATCAGTGATGCCTGAATCAAAGTACTGTTCACTCAGAGTGGGGACATCCGTGACATTGACTGAAACAAGTGTCTGTGCACGACTGACAAACAGCTTCTATAAAAAAAAAAAAATTTACAAACACATTAAGGTTGACTCTAGAAGAGTAGAGGAATTAGTCAAATCACACAGAACAGATAAAGAACAAAAGTAGCAGATTCAAGATTCTGAAGATGTGCCAAATCACTGCAGACCACACCAAAGCTTTATATCTATGGTCAAACAATTTTTCCCTTCTGCACTTGAGTATCAGGCTAATTGATTAATGTAGGAATGAAAGTGGTTATGTATTACTTAGTACTTATTTGGGGAGAAAAAAACCAAACAATGCTATAGAACAAAATCCTTCAAAGCTCACAATTTTCTAGTTCAAGTATTGAATAGCACTGAGTATGAACACTTATCTGAAAGACTGCAAACAACTCATAAATACATCAGAATTACTTCAGAGAACTGAGCACCTAAAATAATGCCTCCACCCTGCCTTTCTCATTGCTTGCCCTGATACCAAACACCTTAGTGCTTATATAAGTAATGTTATTTGCATAACTCAAACTTATCAAACAATAAGGCTACTACATTTCCAGGTTGCACATGTACCCAATTTAAGTTTCTTGCAAAGTCCCACCTAATTCAGCTCTAAAATGCTCTTTGAAAGTGTGGGAGCCAGACACTGTCTTCACATTTTAGATATTAAAAAGAAAGCAGATTCAACTGACATGGAGCAGTTGTTACTGAATCACAGCAGATAGGCACTTGGTTTATCCACGGTCAACATCAGAAAAGGTTTTAGCATCATTGCTGACCCATAGGTCCAACCCAGTGCAGGCTCAGCTGCCCAAGGAATTACAAACTAAACCAAAATAACAGTATAAACACTCTCCATAATGTGTGTGCAAGGTGTCCAAAGTTTATGTATTTTGCAATACTGAAGTAGAAACTTTGCCCCATTCAGGACAGATTGCCTCAGACTGATCTCAATTATTTATCAGTTAGGACCAGTGTTGGGGCTATTCTTGTTTTTTTCAGACACACTAGGAAAAGAATCAGTCTTCAGAAATTCTTCATGAAAATTTTCTATTGGCTGTTTGCAGCTATTGTAATAATACACCTGACAATATACATAAAAAAGATATTTCAGTTGTTTGTCAACCATGTTCTTTCAAACTGTGATAATTTAGTTTGACAGACAAATCCACATGCTCTAGACTATAGTCAACCAGAAAAGGAAAGTTAAAGAAAACGTACCCCCCTGATGAGCAAGAATGGCAAGCTAGTAAAAAGAGACGAGGAGAAGGCCGAGGTTCTCAACAACTTTTTAGCCTTGGCCTTCACTGGCAACCTCTCTCCTCACACCTCCCAAGTTGAAGGACCACAGGACAGGGACCAGGGGGACAAAGTCCCTCCCACTGTAAGTGAAGACAAGGCCTGTGACCACCTGAGGAACCTGAACATACACAAGTCAATGAGACCTGATGAGATGTATCCTGGAGTCCTGAAGGAATTAGCTGATGTAGTTGCCAAGCTACTCTCCATGAAATTTAAAAAGTCCTGGCAGTCAGGGGAAGTCCTTGGTGACTGGAAGAAGAGAAACACTGCACCCATTTTTAAAAAGGGTAGAAAGGAGGACCCCGGGAACTCCCAACCTGTCAGCCTCACCTCTGTGCTTGGGAAGATCATGGAACAGATACTTCTAGAAGCTATGATAAGGGACATGAAGGACAGGGAGGTGATTGGAGACAGCCAGCATGGCTTTACTAAGGGCAAGTCCTGTCTGACCAACCTAGTGACTTTCTACAATGGAGTGACTGCATCAGTGGACAACAGAAGAGCAATGGATGTCATCTATCTGGACTTCTGCAAGGCTTTTGACATGGTACCCCACAACATCCTTCTCTCTAAATTAGAGAGATATGGATTTGATGGGTGGACTGTTCTATGGATAAGGAATTGGCTGGACAGGCTGGAGAGGTGGGCCCAGGTGAACCTCACGAGGTTCAACAAGACCAAGTGCAAGGACCTGCACCTGGGTCAGGATAATCCTTGTTATCAATACAGTCTGGGGGATGATATGATAGAAAGCAGCCCTGGGGAAAATGATTTGGGGGTTCTGGTGGACAGGAAGCTGGACATGAACCAACAATGTGCACCTGCAGCCCAGACGGCCAATCGCATCCTGGGCTGTATCAAAAGAAGCATGGCCAGCAGATTGAGAGAGGTGATTCTGCCACTCTGTTCTGGTGAGACCTCACTTGGAGTACTGTGTCCAGCTCTGGAGCCCTCAACAGAGGAAGGACATGGATCTGATGGAGCAGGTCCAGAGGAGGGCCACAAAAATGAGCAGAGGGCTGGAGCACCTATCGTTCAAAGCCAGACTCCGAAACATGGGGTTGTTCAGCCTGAAGAAGAGAAGGCTTCATGGAGACCTTATGAGAGGCCTTCCAATACCTAAAGGGGTCCTACAAGAAATCTGAAGAAGGCCTGTTTACAAGGGCATGTAGCAATAGGACGAGGGACAATGTTTTTAAACTAGAGAAGGGTAGATTTAGATTGGACATTAGGAAGAAGTTCTTTACTACAAGGGTGGTGGAGCACTGGAACAGGTTGCCCAGGGATATGGTGGAGGCCCCATCCCTGGAGATAATTCAAGGTCAGCCTAGATGGGACTCTGAGCAACCTGATCTAGTTGAGGATGTCCCTGCTTCCTGCAGGGGGCTTGGACTAGATGACCTTTAAAAGTCCCTTCCAACCCAATGCTTTCTATGATTTTGAAAGCTCAGTGTTTCACATGCCCAGAGTTAAGAAATTTTTCTTCTGCCATACTACTACCAAAGATCTTATCAAACTGCTCACTGAATAGGTGCATTTCTGCCACATGCACAAATCTTGTTTCACATTTCTGCAATCAGAGGTAACCAATTCTGTAATTTTTTTGACCTATTTGTTACTGTCATATAAATGACAGAGGAAAGAAGCAAAAAATGCTATTAGAAAGTAAAGATTCAAACCAAATAAAAGGACAAATTAAGAGAGTACATACATTATTCCACATCAAACCTCTATCAGTCATAGCTAATAAGACTTATGATACTAAACCAGTTACTATTAGATTACTGTATTGTTTTATATAGGAACACAAGCTGTTCTGAATTAAAGAGTTTCCTCTTTTCCCATGGTGACCTTCTCTCATTAAAGAAAAATGGTTTTAAGTCTTGCAGATTAAACAACACACGAAAATCCTCAGGCCTGCAGAGCACAAAATTGCTGAAATACAGCCAGTATGTGATGGTCCAGTTCAGCTGTAAAGAGGAGGTTCTCCAGGGTCACCATATATTGCTGAATTATCTGGTGATGCTGCAGATAAAAAAGACAAATCTTTGTTGTTTTCATTCATCTTCTTACACAAGAACAGGCAGAAAAGTCAAGACATATTGTATCACAGATCAAATGTTTACACCAGAACTAACAAACACATCTAATTTCCACAATACATTAATCAGTTGACTGCAAGAATGGAGCGTACATTGAAATTCTGTTTTGAGAAGTACTGGGTTTCCTGTAGCTACTCAGTTCTAATCCTGATTCTGAGTAGTGTGTAGAGGCAACTGCAGAGATATGCTAGGATTCAGGACAATTGCTTTAGCATTAAGTTATTTTTATGATCAGGGTAGTGACTAACCCATAGAGGGAATTATGCCATTAATCCCATGCAGCTTCCTATCCTCTAACACAATTTATGTTCATGTAAACACAAATAATTTTCTATTACTCTGGCTGTTGCTTTCAGGAAGTTACTTAACTGTCTTTTTACATCTGTTGCCAGATTTAATATAGAGCCAAGAGTTCCAAACTATATTTTTAACTAACTATTCATCATAATCAGATACATAAATTTAAAACATTTTCATCCACTTGGTAGGCACTTATATTGGTATACTTGTTCTCTCAAGACTATGCCCTTACTATAATATGGGGTAAGAAAAAAATCAGCTACATTTACAAGCACATCTCAATATTGTTTTGCATTATATTCACAGTGCAAGAAACAGATCAAGGAGCTCACCCTCCAGTTATTTAGCAAGCCTGTAGCAAAAATGGGGTCAAAATCAGAGACAGACACAGCCAGAACTCACACTAAACCCTGAAAAAGACTGGTGATGCCAGATATATCTTTTCTAATGGAGCTGGTGGAAATAAGTGACCAAGCTCAGCTCCCAAATCATATAAGCTTTTCTTAGCAGCTGCCCAAAGCCTTCCAAACCCAAAGCCTTCCAAACCCAAAGCCTTCCAAACCAAGAAGTGAAACTTACCTGTAGAAAGATTTGCTGCAACCTCTCTATACAGATTTTGTACCAAGGAGTAAATACATTAATCCCACCAGTTTCACAGCGCACTAAGTGTTCAGTTAATAACATAATGAAACGCTGTAGAAGAACACAAATAGAATGTTAGTTCAGCAAATCTTTTCAGATGAAAATAGGTTACTAGCCTCAGATGAGATAATCCATGGGACATTTGACAGACAGAAGCTTTGAACAGCAATGTCAGAATGAATATTTAACTCAAGAGACACTAAGTAGAGTAACTACTTATATTCAAAATACCTTTCGTTTGTTTAGGAAATTGCATGCTATGAAAATAACTCATTTTCTCAGGCTCTTGATGCTGAAACAATTCCTGTTTAGGGGTGTTAGGCAGCTCTTTGATTCTTATCCAAAATAAGACCATCTATCCCTTCCTATGTACTCACCCTAAGAAAATGATTAAGACACAAATGATGCCACAAAGACATAACCCATCATTACCTGAAATATAACAAGGAAGAGATTCTTCTGTTCACTCTGGGCTGATTCTACTCTTTCCTGCAAGCGTTCTATTTGCTCTTCTAGATGTCCATCTTCCCTATCACTACTTCGGCTATTGTCATCATCATCTTCATCACTTTCTCGCTGTAAGTCAAAACAAAACAAACCTAACTGGAGATTTGATTACTTGTGGATTCTACTAGTATTCACTGGAATGATAAACAGACTTCTTGATTGACCAAACACAAAATCTGCAATAATATCCATAAATTAACAGCTATAAAACTTGATTTATTTTTTTTTTGTAAAAAGAATATGCACAACTTTAGACATAATAAGACCATGTGCTAACTCATCTACTGTATGCAAATTATGCTTTCAGTTTATATTTTTGAATGCAAACTAGTAAATTGAAAGATACTTAGATACTCTGACAATTCTGAATTACTGCAATATTTAAAGCAGAAGGACTTGAGAATTTGTAGTAATTGAGAATTTTGACATTTTCTTCACCACAGGATCATACACACACACACACCAACCTAGACTAACTGCTCAAAGACTAGTGGACACTCCTGAAGGAGCAGGCAGGTAAGCCTTGGCCTCATCCTATAACATGCACTTAGCACTGGGGCCATCAAAATTTTACATCCTCAATGAGGAATTGCAGTCTTGTAAAGCATCTGCTTCCACAACTATTCATATTTTATCTATTTTACTATGGTGAGTTAACCTTGGCTGGCTTCCAGGTGCTCACCAAGCTGGTCTATCACTCCCCCTCCTCAGCAGGACAGGGGGAGAAAATAGGATGGGTCAAGATAAAGGCAGTTTAATAAAGAAAAGCAAAGTCCATGGGAGGAATGAAAGGAAACAAACAAAAAAGAACTAAATATTTTCTCTACTTCCCCATCAGCAGGTGATCTCCCAGCCAGTTCCTGGGAAGTAGGACTGATGTCAAAAAGATAGAGTTAAAAACTTTTAGGCTGAATAAGCATATAATGAACTAGTCTGAAACCAGGATAACAAGATTGGAATGCCCTTAAGACTAAAGAATGGGATGACCTTGAAGGTTAAAATAATCAGAAACAAGGCACAATAACTCAGAGCAGTATCTAAAGACAGTAAAATTCTGTCAACTTTTGTAGATAATGCCTCATTATGGCTTCTTTACATAAACCAGAGACAGATTTGGACAAAGACCAAAACATTGAGGTGTCCCCTACATAACCTGTGGTGATTTTAATACTAAAAACCACACCTCCAGGCAAATTTAAATGTAGGACCACCTCAGTATAATGAATTAGGTATTTGATGGAGCATGTGTACAAAGATTTATGTGATGTAAAATCATGTAACCAATCATATATAGCTTCTTTGTTATTTGTACAGTATATAAACTGCTGCTGTTTGAGGTGCTGGATTTGCAATTTATCACCCAGCACCCATTACTGCCATTCAGTTTTCTACCCGTTCTGTGTAGTGACACTGTTGTGGGCATTTACTACAGGCCACCTGATCAGGGCAGGGAGGTCAATGAGGCCTTTTACAGACAGTTGAAAGCAGCCTCACAATCACAGGCCCTGGTCCTCATGGGGGACTTCAACCACCCTAATATTTGCTGGAAAGGCAACACAGCTAGACACACTTAGTCCAGGAGATTCCTGCAGAGCATTGAGAATAACTTCCTGATACAAGTGGTAGAAGAACCTATGAGGAGAGGTGCACTGCTGGACCTTGTATTAACAAACAATGAAGGACTTGTTGGGGATGTGAAGGTTGGGGGTAACCTTGGCTGTATTGACCATGAGATGGTGAAATTCAGTATCCTGTGTTGAAGGCATAAAGAAAGAACTAGGATCACAATCCTGGACTTCAGAAGAGCTAAGTTTAGTCTCTTCAAAGATCTACTTGGTGGAATACCATGGGTCAGGGCTCTAGAAGGTTGGGGTGTCTATGAGAGCTGGTCAATATTCAAACACTACTTCCTCCAAGCTCAAGATCAATGCACCCCTATAAGAAAGAAATCAAGCAGAGAAGGCAGGAGACCTGCATGGAAAAACTCAAATGGAAGAAGGAAATTTACAGAATGTGGAAAGCAAGACTGGCCACTTGAGAGGAATATAGGAATGTTGTCAGAGAATGCAGGGATGCAACAAGGAAAGCTAAAGCTCACCTGGAATTGAATCTGGAAAGGGCATCAAAGACAACAAGAAGGGTTTTTTTTCAGTATATCATTAGAAAAAGAAAGACTAGGGAAAATGCAGGCCTGCTGATGAATGAGGTGGGTGCCCTAGTGGCAGAAAACAGAGTTATTGAATGCCTTCTTTGCTTTGGTCTTTGGTGACAAGAGCTCAGAGGGTTGTGATCAATGGTGCAGGGTCAAGTTGGAGGCCTGTAGCCAGCAGCGTCCCCCTGGGATCAGTACTGGGTCCAGTCTTGTTCAACATATTCATCAATTACCTGGATGAAGGGACAGAGCGTATCTTTAACAAGTCGTCTGATGATACAAAACTGGAAAGTATGACTGATGCATCAGAAGGCTGTGCTACCATCCAGCATGACCTGGACAGGCTGGAGTGTTGAGCAGAAAGGAACCTAATGAGGTTCAAGAAGGGCAAATGTAGGGTGTGGGGATTGATTTCACGGACTCCGTTTTGGTGCAGAAACAAAGACCTTTATTTTACAGACAAGCGCACTTATATACCCCTGTTCTGGTTGCTATTTTTAGCATTGCAACTCCTCAACATTCTCCTTATCTCTAACTCAAGGCTGTTTAGCTTCTGCAGTTACAAAGTTTACCTTCCCTAACTACAATGTTCTTTCCCATGGTTTTAAGATCAACAGATCTGTATTGCTGCTCTGCTGACTGCTCAGCTCATCTCCCACAATCCCACTCTATACCAATATTTTACTCTAAGCAAGACCAAGAGCTGAAAGACATTCAAAAGGCCTAACAATATGATCAAGGTGGTGGAAGCATGTCAAGGCTATACAAAATTCTCTTTGCCCTTTACCATTCCATAGAAATCAGAAATTGGAATAATTAGAAAAAAAATTATAATACCATAACCTAACAACCCAAAATCTGGCAGAGCAGCACCTCTAATGTCACACCCAGAAGCAATAAACCACACAAACACAATCTCAAAGAGTGGTAAAGCCGCCCACAGCTTCAAAAGCAATTCGAGAAACAAATACCAGAGAATTCTGCCCAGCGACCATCCTTCCCACATCACCAACATGATGAATGCTTGTAAGAGCTCAGTCAAATCTGTTAAAAATTCAACCCTTCAAGATTCTCAAATTAAGTCTGTAATTCTCCCAGGTGAGCTATTTAAGTCAGACCCCAAAAAATGTTAGGCACCAAATACACTGTCTACATTTAGCCTGCACCTGGGTCTAACCTATAGCAATTGCTCTATCAGCCAATGACTCCTCCCCAGCCGAGAAGGGGGATTCAGGAAAAGGAGAGAAGACCCACAGGTTGAAAAGAAAACAGATTTAATGAAACGGCAAAATTAATACTAATGCCAGTATAAAGTAAACAAGGTCAAATTCGGTCCAGCAAAGGTATAGTGGCCACAATAAACAGGAAGGCAGTGCTCAGGAAGAGGATCAAGAAATGTCCTCATCCAGGGCAAACTTCCCCCTTTATACCAAGTGCAACATTTATGGTCTGGAATACACCTGTGAGCCACCTCAGGTCAGCTGCTCTGGCTGACTCCAAACTGCTTATGGCCTGCAGACCATGGCTGGACTAGGATTCTGTCCCAATGAAACCAGGACAGTATTTTTACTGTATATTGCACATTCCTGCTTAAGTAAGTATGACTGTTGAGTTGACACTCACAAGTCTATGGGTCCAGATGGGATCGACCTGAGAGTGCTGAGCGAGCTGGCACAGGAGCTCGCCGGCACAGGAGCTCGCCAAACCTCTCTCCATCATTTATCAACAGTCCTGGTTAACAGGGGAGGTCCCAGATGACTGGAGGCTCTCCAATGTGACACCCATCTACAAGAAGGGCCGGAAGGATGATCCAGGGAACTACAGGCCTGTCAGCCTGACCTTGGTGCCAAGGAAGGTCATGGAGCTGTTCATCTTGGATGTGTTCAATCAGCACATTGATGACAACCAGAGGATCAGACTCAGCCAGCACAGCTTCATATGGGAGACAAGCTGAGTAGTCAGTGGGGCAGCAATACAGATCTATTGATCTTAAAACCATGGGAAGGAACATTGTAGTTAGGGAAGGTAAACATTGTAAATGCAGAAGCTAAGCAGCCTTGAGTTAGAGATAAGGAGAATGTTGAGGAGTTGCAATGCTAAAAATAGCAACCAGAACAGAGGTATATGAGCGCACTTGTCTGTAAAATAAAGGTCTTCATTTCTGCACCAAAACAGAGTCCGTGAAATCAATTGCCACAGGTTCAGGAAAGGTAGGTGCTCGTTAGCGAACCTGATCTTCTATGACCAGGTGACCAGCCTACTGGATGAAGGAAAGGCTGTGGATGTTATCTACTTGGACTTCAATGAGGCCTTTGACACCATCTCCCCCAGCATTCTGCTGGAGAAGTTGGCAGTTCATGGCTTGGATGGGTGTACTCTTTGCTGGGTTAAAATCTGGCTGGATGGCTGAGCTCAGAGAGTTGTGGTGAATGGAATTCAGTCCAGTTGGTGGCCAGTCACAAGTGGTGTTCCCCAGGGGTCAGTTTTGGGGCCAGTCTTATTAAATATCTTTATTGATGATCTGGACGAGAGCATCGAGTGTACCCTCAGAAAGTTTGCAGAGGACACCAAACTGAGTGGGAGTGTCAATCTACTTGAGGGTAGGAAGGCTCTGCAGAGGGATCTGGACAGGCTGGATCCATGGGCCATGGGTATGAGGTTTAACAAGGCCAAGTGCCGGGTCCTGCACTTCAGTCACAACAACTCTAGGCAACACTACAGGCTTGGGGAGGAGTGGCTGGAAAGCTGCATGGCAGAAAAGGATGTGGGGGTGCTGGTGGATGGCCGGCTGAACATAAACTAGCAGTGTGCCCAGGTGGCCAAGAAGGGCAACAGCATCCTGGCTTGTATCAAATCCAGTGTGTCCAGCAGGAGTAGGGAAGTGATCGTGCGCCTGTACTCGGCACTGGTGAGGCCACAGCTTGAATATTGTGTTCAGTTTTGGCCACCACAGTATAAGAAAGACATTGAGGTGCTGGAGCAAGTTCAGAGAAGGGCAACAAAACTGATGAAGGATCTGGAGAAAATGTCTTATGAGGAGTGCCTGAGGGACCTGGGGTTGTTTGTCGCTGTTTATCCCGGGAGTGGAGAGATGCAGCAACACACAAATTCAGCAAGAGCAGGCAAAAGAAGCAACTTTA
>WTSP01000390.1:94637-105660 GCA_025331215.1 Actenoides lindsayi | reverse complement strand
CTATTTAAGCAAACAGCATTTTGCCGTTTGAAGGCTAATTCCCGGGAGGCGCTCCCGCTGCCACAGCGGGGAGGGGCGTGGTGGGATGTGTGGGACACCTCGGGATGGTGGAGCCGGGGGGGTGGACACGAGTGGGGCTGGTGGACACGAGTGGGGCTGGTGGGCTCGCAGCCGGTCGGGGAAAATGGGAGTGTCCGGCCCCTACAGCAGGACTGAGGTCTTGTTGGGGTTTCCTTCGCCTGCAACCTGCTCTTGAGTGGTATCTTCACGCAGAGGTGCAAACCTTATGTCCACAGTGTGTGAGCTTTTGTGCTTTAAAGTTCTGATAAATTATGGATTTTTTTAAAGGATGCTGTGGGCAGCTCTCAGTCCGAGTGGGATGACCCAGCTGCCAGGGTCTGGAGAAGAGCTGTGGCATAGGGGGACGCAGGTGCATGGTAAGGAAACGGTCACAGTGCCAGCAGCGACAGGAGGCTCGCACATTAAACAGGCCCCAGTGACTGGCCTTTTAAAACTATGCTGGAGAATTCAGAGTAGCTTGACTTTATACAGTCTATTCGAGGATAGCTTGCTATGAGGTGGATGAATTCACACTGGTAGCAGGTCAGAAATACTCTGCTGCTGTGCTAAACTGAAGCGCACAATCAACTTTCATGTCCTAGAGACAAAGGGTAATTGTTAGATTTATAGTATTTTAGAAGAAGTCAAGTTTAGTAAAACATTATTCTAATTGAACTCTTGTTTTGCAAGTGCTGATGCCTGGGTTTTAACTTTTCAGACACCCTATGTGATCAGGAGTATTTTTCACCATGTACCCAGTACATTATAATCTTGGCTTATGTGTTTAACACAGGTTTTTTTAGTATTTGAGACTTACCCATTCTTTGCAAAAGAGAGTTTGAAATCCAGACTAAAACATTAGACATGGTGTAAGGCAGCACCATGCTATTTGTCACTGCAGCAGTTTAACGGTCAGACTAATACTTGCTGGACCCGGTCAACAAATGCCAGCATCCTTCTAGCTGAAGGAGGCTGTGATGGACTCTAAAGGCTGAGAGAATTTTAAAGAGGACTATGCCCATGTGAATAAAAGTGGTCTGTTCCTGTATTTGTCTCACAGATTGTCAGGAATGAATCCATACAAATGAGGGTGATTATAGAGGAGAAAGGGCAAGAAAGTCAAACTGTGTAACAGCCTCAAGACTGGATTTAAAAAGAACACAGAACTGGTGAAAATATTGTGGTCATAGCACAAAACTCTGGTACAAAATATTGGTTCAAAACCTATAAATGAGACGCAGAATAAATGAAAACATGAGGGAGAAAAATAAATAGGACAATATAGATGTTGCAAGACATATATTGCATTTGAAAGAGCTGAGGTTATTGAAAAGCAATATAACAACATAAAAGCATGCATTGCTTTGTGTTGGTCTCAACGAGCAATCAAAACCAGTCAGTGATACACAGGTTGGTACTGGGAATTGTAATGATTTGCATTCCATCAGCTGAGATCTAGAATATATTCTTAATAATATTCTAATAATAGGGCCAGGTGTTATTTGTATTTATTTGTTAAGGGTCATCACAAATATTGGCAGAGAAGTCCCATAAGTCAATCCCAGGTAACCTTACGGGAGCAGTGCTGCAATAATCTGGGTCTGGCGATCTTGGGCAATTTAATATGCAAAAACCTCTGCCATGGTGCTTGCAGATAATGTTGCTAACACTGAGGTCTCAGCAGAACTTGGGTGATTGGTACAGTCAAGTTAGCAGTCTTGGAAGACCAAAATATTTTTGGTCTGCCACACACCTTCAGGACGTTCATAAGGAGGAGGAAGGTGGACTGGCAGACAGGGGGAAAGGAATCTTTCTCCTGTGTGTTGGAGGCTTGGCAATGCCCTCTGGGACACATAGCTAGAGGATAATTCCCTTCACAGTTATTATTATTCCTATGATTTGTAGTAAAATGATAAGTCATGCCCTTGAGACTGGGCTTGTAAAATGTCTGGGAGTGGTATTTGTTTTCCTTTCATGGTTGATGAAGGAGTTTACTGAGCAGGAGAGCACTGGTGGAAGGAAGGGCAGGCAGGCTGCCGTTTCAATCTTCTCACCACCCTGGGCTCAGCAGGAGCTGGTTGCTTGACCAAGGCCATGTTTCCGATTGCAAGCATGTATAATGCTCAGGTGAAACTCTACACCTCTTCCAGAAGGTGTTGGAAGCATGACTTTCCTATTGAATTCAGTAGGGTAATGAATAACGTAATCAGTGTGGTAGCTTCTGTATTATTTATTTTGCTATTAAATTCACATTACTTTATTATGCCCTCTCCCTGTCAGTTTTCAATATGCTGTAGGCAAGGAACTTACAGTCAGCTTCCAAAATTAAATAATCATTAAGATGAATGAAGTAGCTTATAGCTCTCAAAGCTGTTATTCAAGGACTTGTGTAACCCCTGTCACATTGCTACTCTGGTTTGTGTGCACTTTCCCAAATTTTCCTTTCCAAAAAGGAGGATTAAACCCAGATTTTATATGAGTACAGTTTTAAGGGCAAAGGCTTTTAGTCAAGGCAAATGGTTAATTCAGAAAGAAGACATACACTGAGCCTAATAACTTCTGGTGATGTCACACAATGGGAGCTTCACAACATGAGAACTCCCTGTCAGACCACTTCTGACAGTTTAATGCAGCTGATTCTGGCCACTAATGCTGAAGAGACAGGATTCACTCAAGGACGTAGACAGGCTACTTTTTAGCATGAGCATGTGCCCTTCCTTTACAGTTAGTTTTCCAAGCATAAAATTTAGAAGTATTTTGTGTGTTTAATGCAAATTAAACCTACAATACACCTACAACTAGATAATGTATCTCATCGAGTATTCATTATAGAGATACCTTTACTATGCAGCCACCTGCAAATGAGAAATTAAGTTTTTACTCCACAGATGTCTGGCCTTAGGAAGAACAGGGCATGAGGACAAAATCAGCTCAAAACACTTCAGAAGACGGTTTGTCCGTATGGCAGGGACATGCCTAGATTTCATTAAGAGACTTGTAGAGGCTATAGCTTCATGGATTTACCTTTTTACCTATACTTGCTATATACTGTTACATATTGGTATATAACACACACTGAAAGAGCTTCTTCTAAGAAGACTTAAAGCATCTAATGTGTCCTTGCACGCCTTGTGTTAAGCTGGTAGTTTGTCTGGGGCAAGGGGCAGAGGAGGAAGGAGAAACACATTGAGCAGTTTATCTAAGCTTATCTTGCAAGCTTGACACTGTATGCATACTTTCTTTCAAAAGCATCTTGTTTCACAAATGATCTAGGGGGGCAGAAAAAAGAAAAAAAGAGGCAAGACCCTAATTTATACAAAGAGGTTTAAGTTTCATCTTATTTGAGCAGCCTCACTTTTGTGCAGCTAACAGGAATGTTCCTGTTCTTCATAAGCTGCAGGCACTTTCGTTGCTGACTGTGTAGAAGGAGGAGAAATCGGAAGGCCCGATGAGGTGGAGAGGACCCGAGGCCACAAATGACAAAGCGCAAGAACAATTCTAGACATTGAGAGGTATGTTAATCTTGTCATTTAGCAAAAGAATAGCTTGCAGATTGAAAGGCCTTTTAATGGTCTTTATAGATGGTCCAAGTTTTGCATTTTCACTGGTGCAAAGCAAACAATACAATGGATTCACAGGATAGAGCTGAGAACAAAATGTTCTGGTTGCTGATGTCTGTGTATTCAGCTACCACATTCTGCCAGAAGTGTATGTGATGGTTGCATAAAAAATCGGAAAATAAGACCTATAAAGTAAAAGCCTGAGATGTGGCTAGATTCAACAATCATTATATGATATGTGAGGAGCCCTCCCTGCTAAAAATGGTTAGGCTACAGCAAGGTCAGTGCTGCTGGAAGGCTGTGACATGGCTTAGAAAGTCTAGAAAGTTCATTGAGCCAAACCTGAATTATTCTGTATTTGTAGAGTATTTAATGAACAAAGTATGCTGTGCTGTGTTTATGTTGCTGGAAGGCTAAGGCCATGCCCACAGAGCAGCAAAGACATTTCATCCTGTAAAACACCACCCTCTCTTAAGGTCTGCATACCGTTAAGCCAGCTGGAGATGGAATGACCTCCAGAACTCCTCTGAGCTTCTGATTATTCATCTAACTACTGCTGCAGAAAAGGTCTCCTCCATTTATTCCTCCTCCTGTTCCGCAGACTGCAGGACTGGGCTCACCAGAACCAGCTTTGGTTCTGGTGAGGCTCACGTTAGCAACCTCCATCCTCACTTACTGTAAGCATCCGTCTCCAGGTGTGAAAATGCACAGGAATGTGTCAGTGAAATAGCATTTCCACTTTTCAAGTAGTTCTGAGCAAGTAACTAAGAGGGTATAATGATAAAGTGCTTCATTTAAGAGAAACATGAGGTAAAAATCAGGGAGAAAAAAAACCCTCCAGATAGAAGAAATGGTTTAACTTGCACTGGCACAGGTTGCTGCCCACACCCACACAGATGAGTGTGAACCATAATACTGGCATTATGCAATTACACTGGTAACAAAATCCCCAATGGGGAAAGACCATAAATATTCATAGACCTTAAGAGCATGGAAGAAGCAATTGCAGGCAATAAATTTGGGTAATAATCTCTGGGAGAGAGAAACCAAACTGCAGCAGGCTTCAAGACTTTTATTTCAGCAGCAAAGAACGATAGGTCTTGTCTGGGTGGGAGTGGTAGCAGGGCCCTCACCAGCACTGGCAGGGGATGCCGATGGGATAATTGGATGCTAAGAGGATATGCAGCCTCATTCACTACAACAGCAGCAGTTGGGTGTAAATCTAATGAGAGCCGTATAGGGGATGAATGTGCACTTTTCATCACTTTAATTACTGTAACCTATCCAATCATGTCACCTATTATGATGTAATTATGAGATCAAGCTGAAGAGTAATCATTTGTCCCACTGCCACATATTTTTGCAGTTTCTCACAGCTGCTTGGTAGTCTTAGGTCATAATTTTTTTCCTTTCAAGTGAAATGAAATAAAAGTTGCTAATCATCCGGACATTGAACACAATCAACCAGACATGCTGTGCTGCCATCTCAAAATCTGTCAAGAAATATGGGGAAGAATGTTCCTTTTTGTTTAAATATATTGGGTTTGGATTGCCTTGAAAAATATTATGATCTAGAGATTCATGACACTCTTTGTCAAAACAGAGCCTACTATTTTATAGCTGACTAGTTGGCACCATCCTTGATCAGTTTGTCAATTACAAGGCTCTCATTGGTTTTTATAGGTGCTTTAAAAAGTTTTCCTGTTTCTCTAAGGTATTAACCTCCATACATTTGAAAAATAACATCTTATTCACCTAAATATATACATGATATGTAATTTTTAACTGTAGCATTTTTTCTTTTTTTCTTGAGGGGGTGTTCACAGCTGAATTTGGATAGATTGCATTTCTTTTTGATGAGAAACAAGTAGTCTTAATATTTACTCATGTTTATGAGGCTGCATCCAAGTAGGAGCTAAGAAATTACTTGTGCAAAATATGAAGCAATCCCATGGTCACTTCCAGGAATAACCATTTACTCTTGAATCACATGCCTTTTTAATAAAGACAGCAATTGGTCTGGTTATATTCTTCCAAAAAAAAGTGTGGAGTAGTGGAAGGTGAATGCAAGTAAGCAGAGTTTATCCATTTCTAATACAGCGATTGTCGCGCTTATGTATACTGGGGAAGGCAGTTTACATACTGTTTTACTGATCATTATAGCTCTGGCTGTATGAGTAAGAGCTTAGAGAGCTGAAAGCAGATACAAGCGTGAGCTGAGTGACTGCCTCATTTAACAGAAACCATCCAGTTTACATCAGGTCTAGCCTTTCTTCCTAATTTCAAATGATCAAGCCACATTGCAGTTTTCTTGCAGGGTGTGATATAAATACAGGCAGAAAGCCTCAGGGGTTGAAAAGTAAGTCCAAAGATGGCCTTCTTTCCCTACAGTTGATTTCTTTGAAGAGAGAGGGATGGGAATCATGCTTATTAATTTACTAACCAGTGATGTGTGGGATTGTGCTCCCTCCCCCCTCCCTGTGCTCACTTCAGGCCCTATGGAAGTCTATACTCCTCGGGAACTTCACAGAAGTAAGCCAGTTATACATAGTGAAAGCATGGCTCATAAATCTGCAATAATCATTATGTACAGAGAAAAAGCTTCTTGTGCAGCTTTTCCACATAGCATTGGGGTATTACACCAATGAATTACAAGGTCAAATTCTTGTAATTTGTAACTGTCACAGCTGTGGATTACAACTGTATATATAGTTTAAGGGTTCACTGACAATTGCTTATAAGGCCAGGCTATTTATTACATGTAAAAAACTGATCAAATGTCATTAGTCCTTGTGAAGAGCTTTGTGTCTTTTTTTTTTAATTATTTTTTTTAATATATATATGGGCTAGAATTGGAACATTTTCTCATATTTTAGTTACAGTATTCAATATATTACTGTCCCTGCTTATGAAAGAAAAAAAAAATAAATTAGATCACACCTTAGGTTACTTTGTCAAAGATAACTGGATAATGGAAAATAAATGTAGCAGCTTGGTAAACACTCAAACCAGTTTTAAACATTTATTCCTCATAAAATAACAATAAATGATCAATAATTGAGTATTTTTATCACTTAAAATTAGGTTTGTGGGGACAAGATAATTTCTCAAATATTCCTTCTCATAGTGAACTTTTGGCATCTTTCTGTCTACTCCTTTTCGTTAAAGATACTGTATTCTTAGTTATGCTTGACCAGTGGTTGTTCTTCACCCTGGGGTTCACAAACGGTCCTAAAGGCCTTTTACAAAATGCAATATATGTAGTTGAGACCTAATCAGGTCTGCCTCCTAGAATTAAATTCAGCCTGTATTTTAATTGTTTGCTCTATATCCAGTATGGCATTTGTCCATCAAAATTGGGTGTTATTTCCTCTCCTTCCCTTGAGCATGATTGAGGTTTTGATGCATGGTGATCAGGCAGGACTGACTGCCTGTGGGGATTCAGCTCAGGAATTTATCTCCCATGGGATTCAGGGGCATATGTTAGGGCCAGGGATAGGCTTTCCCAGTGTGAGCAGCTCTGCTGCCTAATCCTCATTTCTAGTTCTTGCTGCCTGGGCATGTTGAGTTCCCACCCTAAAGGGTCTGCAGTAGATTTGTCTTCTTACCTACTTCATACACATTTGTCCACAGTAGCTTAAAAAGTTTGAGAGAGCCCTTCATGGTTCCAGCTGAAGATGTTCCACCAGTGGATGAACAGTGCTGAGCATCTAGGAACAAGAAAACCTTCAGCTGGCATGACCAACCCTGGCACAGAATACCTGTCCATAGTCAAAATACCTGCAACAATTCACACTACCCAGCCACAGTCTTCATGTGTAGCAGCTTGACAGAGATGATGTTGTGGGGTAGCTCTGTTTAGGGTGGCACAAAAAGATGCATGATGCACACCCAGTATCCCAAATGGGGAGCATGGTGCTGGTACAGTCAGCCACAGTTAAGGCTGTGCTGACGACTGGTCAAACCAGGACAAAACGAACTCTGGTAACAGTTACCTGGTATAGTCCTGCAGTAGGAACATATACCTTTTGTCTCCATGGAGGACCTGAGTCCCTGCAGCTTCAGAGTTTCTCACACAGCACCCTGCTTATCTGGGAATTATGAGAACTCAGTACCTTTTCAAGGGTCACTGTATCTTTTGGGCTCAAACTTCTGCTGTTTACATTTGTATACTGTATCATATATGCATTAGTAGGTATTTGACCTACTGTTTCAAAAAGTTTGAGCATACTACATTAATCAATCAATCATCAGGATTCACGTTAGGACTGTTGAACAATTTTTTTACTAACTTTGTAGTTTATCCTTGAAAAAGAGGGAGAACAAATGGATTTTCATTCATTCTCGTGGCATTATCTGATCCCTCTCCCACATTCCCACCAATACACCCTCATTACTAGGGATCTAAAGAGGCAAAACTTATCCTCTAAATGAGCAGGAAACCTGGCTGCTCTTCAGTCTCCTCTGAGTTAAAAACCACTGCTGGAGCACATGTAGGTCATCCCAAGGTGGTTTCTGCTGGTTACCAAGGCTGGTTTTGATGGACCATGAACCTTCACTTACTTACTTGCATCATAAACCCAGCATTTTTTCTTAATGTTCTTTTTAATGTGTTAGTGTCCTGGGTTGTTTTTTTGTTGTTGTTGTTTTGATCTGTGGAATTACATTAATGCAATAATATAGCAAACACTGAAACAAAACAAATGATACCAGCATGACAGAGGTGCCACAGTCAGAAAATAGTGATAACATTTGCAGAAGGTTAATTTCTTGTTACATGAAAAAAATATTTATAGCTGGTTTATTTTACTGGTCTTAGAGTAATACACATATAGACATTTTCTCATATGTATTATCTTTATCTGAAAAATATGTGCAAAAAAAGCAGTAAACTATTTTCCTTTTCACACAGACATTGAAGTGTATGTGCCTGAGCACATTTTCTGGACCTGGAAACTCTACCAAAGGAAGCATTACTACTTAGTTCTTGGGCCTAATCTAAAGCACCTTGAAGTTACTGTGGGAGACTGTGTTGACAGCAGCGCCAAGTGTTCTTTTGGGCCTGTACTTTCTGGATTATGATGCTGTAGTGTTTCAAGATATTGCTGTACACGTAGCTCTCCATTCTGCTCGATTTCTGCAGCTAGAGGAGCAATGGAAGAAAGCATGTGCCTGCACCTTAGCTCTGCAACCTTCACTTAAATTGCTGTTAGGGTGGGTAATCACCAGTACACTAGACTGTGAACATGAATGGAGGTTGAAGGATATCATCTCTTCTGCCATCTCTGCTGTTGACTACTGCAAAAGAGCGCAATAACCTTTTTCACAGAACAGTCTTTTCCTGGTTTGTAGTTTAGCCCATGTCCCAAACATTGCTGGCAAAGAAAAAATACAGAAGGATCTTCTCAGAAATAGTTATTGCAGTTACTGTTTTTCAAAAAAACCAATTCTGTTATATCTGATTTGATCTAGACATTTTCTTTCTTGTGCATTCCTTTCTTTGAGCACCACTGCATCCTTTCAGCATTAGAAGATGGGGGTGTGTGCACTCTTGTGTTTGTGCATATAAATAGTACTGGAAAAATTATGTACTTTTTATAAGTCAATTTATATCTTTAATCTTAGGAGTATAAATGTACAAAGCAGTATGACTTCCCTTGTTTACTGCTTCTCCTGTCTTAGCCTGCTTTACCTTGAGGTAGTGATTGCCATTACAGCTTAAGCATGTCATTGTTTTGCAAATCTTTTGGGAGTCCAGATGTGCTGACAATTAAAGGCCAACTTTTATTATTTGTATTATCTAATGCAGAGAGAGGTCACTGCTCTGTTGTGCAAGGTCACATTCAAATACATCATGAACAGCAGACCCCTCTCCTCTCTCTATTAAGGGACAATGATGTATCCTCAGAGCTAAATTTACTTAACAATAGCAGCTGTTAGAATGAAGGTTCAAACCAGCTGGGTCAAAGGGTCCCTTTCTCGGCCTTACTTCCCCTCTTCCTGGTGCTCACCTGATGTGTTGAGCTAATTCAACTTGCTGAGCTAGCAGAACATTTTCTTGATAACAAGGTGCATGGCTTTCTGCGGTGTCAGGGATCTGAATTAGCTCAGTAGAGCATCAAAAATACCACCAGAGCTGTTGCAAGGCTTAATGACCATATTGCTAGGGCAGGACAGAAGAAACTGAGGTCTGGAACATGGAGAGGGGAGGAAGGGAGGGGTTTGTCAGGGCTGATAGCTTTCGCAGAGCGATAAATCCTCTCAGCCTCGGTGTGCACTCTCACCGCTAGTGTTCAGGTGTAGCTCTGTGTGCTCGCCCTCTCCTTGCTCTGGCATCTGCCTGACTTCTTGGTGAACAAAACTTCCTCAGGAAGGAAACTTCCCTCAGCTGGAAGGAAATTTCCTCAGCAAAAGGAAAGAAAAACCTGGTTCAACACCCAAACAACTGCTTTGCTGTGGGTCTGACAGCACATTAGTGTCAGCATGAGGGGCAGCACACATGTCTGCAGGCAGATTACACTTACATTGTTTTAAAGCATTGTACTTAATTTAAAATCAACACATCTAAATTCAAGTGACTGCTACTGCAGTCAATGGAGTTGTCAAGCTCAGTTTGGTGGCCTAAACAGAGGCACCTCCTGCATTTTGAGATGCTTGGATGATCCCTCTGGCTCTCCACTGGTGGTCCAGAAGGTCATGGGTCTCCATTGTTCTGGGGTGATGCCTGTTTGCCTGGGTCCTGAAGGCGCTCTGGGCCTGGCTGTCCCTGCCCAGTCCCCCAAGGCTTGCCCACATGCCCACAGCCCAGGACTCCATGTCAACCCCTAGGACCATCAGCCTCTGCCCCAGCGATGCCACAGCAGGGCAAACCTCTATATCCCACAGCCCGATAGTGCCACCAGGTGCCCTGCTGCTGTCTGGGGTGGGAAACAGGCCCTGCCCTGTGGGACCTCCAGCTGTGGTGCTGTGTTGGTTTGGCCTTGGCTGGACTCCAGGTGCCCACCAAGCTTCTCTATCACTTCCCTCCTCCTCCTCCTCCTCCTCCTCTCAGCTGGACCAGGGGAAGAAAATAAGATGGAACTTGTGGGCTAAGACAAAAGCAGTTTAATGAAAAGTGAAGCAAAACCATGTGTGGAAGTGAAAGAAAACAAAGATTTATTCTCTACTTCCTATCAGCAGGTGATGTCTGACTCCTTTTCAGGAAGCAGAGCTCCAAACGGGTAGCAGTTGCTCTTAAGGACAATCTGATGTCCCCTCCTGATCCCACCCCCCTCCTTTCCCTAGCTTTTATAGTTCAGCTGATGTCACATGGTATGGAATATCCCTTTGGTCAGTTTGGGTCAGCTGTCCCAGCCATGTCCCCTCCCAAGATCTTGTCCACCCCATCCCACTGCAGGGGGAAT
>WTSP01000390.1:67303-94537 GCA_025331215.1 Actenoides lindsayi | reverse complement strand
TTGAAAAACATCCCTGGTGCTGTACAAATCCTGCCCAGCAGCAGCCACAACACGGGTGTGTTATCAGCACCTTTCCAGGTCTCAGTGCAAATCACAGCACTGGGAGGGCTGCTATGGGGAAAATTAACTCCAGCTCAGTCAGACCCAATACACTGCCAGCACTGGGTGAACTTCTGGGATACTCTAAACCAGTGCTGCTGTCACCAGTAACCTGTGTTTAGGCAACAGGACCAAGCTCCAGGTTCCCCAGAGATGGGGATGGTTGCAAGGCTCAGCACCAGCCTCCTCTTCTCAGCAGGGCTGATCTGAATTTGAGGACTGTGGAGTTATGCTCAGGCTTTCCCCTCTGCCCGGTGGAGCAAGGAAAGGCCATATATTAAATTGTGGCTACTGTTGGTATTCCAACATAAGTTTGAAACCTAGAGGATAAAATCTGAAAGGTCAGCTGGGCTACTTGTGATGTTCGTACTTGTTAGTGAGTTGAGACAAAATATTGGCTTTCCAACATCTTTTATCTTTTCAACTGTTAACACAGGTGGAAATGATGTGTTGGGTTACCATCCCCAGGATTCCTCATGTTGGTAGTCCCAGCTAACTGCAGTCTTCCCAGGGGATGTTTCCTTGTCCCTCAAACAAAAAGGAATCAGACATATCTCCAGCTGTTTGCAACAAGCCAGTATTTGTTGGAGGCTCAAAAACATTTTAGAGAACTTGTTAATTTTTAATTTTTTTTAAAATTTTTTTTTTACTATGAGTGGTTTTTCTCTTGCTTGTGAGGAAAAAGGGAACTACTTGTCTGGCGGGCCAATGGCAGTGCCTGTACCCAGGGGCAAAGCTCAGCTACGGAAAAGAGAACAGGAATTTTGTGGGGCGAGGAACTGAACCTCTAGATATTTACCAAAAGGTTAGTGAGCAGTGCA
The DNA here is from genome assembly GCA_025331215.1 of Actenoides lindsayi. NCBI lineage: Eukaryota > Metazoa > Chordata > Aves > Coraciiformes > Alcedinidae > Actenoides > Actenoides lindsayi. The sequence goes on along the minus strand of WTSP01000390.1, from coordinate 93,617 downwards.
TCCAAACACCACTCCAGCAACACACTTTCATGGGCAGGTGGCTGAAATGGTCAAATCCAGCATCTGCTAGCTCCTGTCTTCATTGTGGGCACTGTTGCTTCTCTGGCTGCCAGCAGCTCCATGCAGATGGGCTTTCTTCTGGATTGCTGAATGAGCAATTGCTTTTTATGAAAATACTGGAAGATGAAATGTTCAGGTATTTTTGAATGCCATGGAAACCAGGAGGTGTTAGAGGTAAAACCTTTTATGGGAGATGTTTATGCAGACTGAGCATCTGACTGTTCTGAAGATTTCTAAAAAGATCATGTAATCTACACCACTGCTTCCACTCCTTTTGTCTTTTTCTCCTAATCTTGGCTTTATATCTTCTTATACACTGATCTACATGCTCAGAGCAATAAATCACTCCCTCCACAGTATGCAATCTTCTTTCCTTCTGTTCCTCTCTAAAAACCCTTACACATCTTTTCTATGCAGTCCTCATCAAACATGCCACATCAGGCCATTTTACACTGTTGACCTGTCTACTACTTGTGTATGTTGAAATGTAGTTTTCTTCAAATTTCAGACTGCACATTTGATTCGTAACAATCAGAAGATACCTAATAGATAATACAGTTGAACAAATCACTGAAGAGCTTTGCAAAAACCTTGCCAACCTATCCTCTTTAAATCAAGGCAAAAAGCAGTGCAAGCTTTATCTACTTAACAGCAAGGATTTTATTGTCACTTTGTGCTAGCTGTCTTTCTCCCCTGATGTCATATAGGATGATTACACAAACATAATTTCGTAAGCCCTGATATAATCTTTTTATTTTTTAGAGTTGAATTTTTTTGCGGCATATTTATAGATCTGTGTTATCCTTCAGCATTCCTTATGTTTTCTACCCTGGCCTAGGTTTCACAGCTCTTGCTATTGTTAATCTCCACAGCTCAAATTTGGCTAGTCTGAAATCCATCATGGTACATTGTTTAATGAGACATTTCTCCAGTCATCATTACTGCAGATCAATAGAAACAAATCCCTGTCTCCTGACTGGTTTAGCTAAGTATCTTATGCATGACTGTCTTTCCAATTTGATCCAGTTTAACAGTCTGCTTCTCCCCCCGCCCCAACCCCACTTCTCTAATCTTCAGAGATAGATATAAATCTTGAGCCAGACTCCAGGGGGTTTCTCTTGTGTGGTATTCTCTCTGTTTATGCAAAGCACTCCCTGACCGACTGGCTGCTATTGCCAGACAAACAGCTGCCTTAGCAGTTGCACTGACAAATAAAAGAGGACGGAGGCAGGGGCAGTGGCGGGAAGCTTTTTGCCCTTAGGATCCTTGGTCACTCACTTACTTCACTGAGAAATTCAAAAGCTTATGAGGGCCCACTGATGGAGGGAAAATGAGCATAATCTATGGTCTTTGGAAAAAGAGTATAAACCCAGCACCACCAGTCAGTGTTTCACATCAGTATATCTTTTCAAGGCTACCTCCAGAAGACAAAGAGGTTAGAAACTGGTAAGTAAAAAATGAGATTTTCCTTTTCATTGCTCTGCACCGTAGACTCTCTGCGGGATTGACAATCTCTCCTTTCTCATCTCTCCCAATTTACCCTCCATCAAGACAGGACTCATGAATCTGTTCTAACTTCAAGGAGTTTTTAACCCTATGTAACTGGACACAAACAGTCCAGATTAGACACAGACATCTGGGGGATTTGAGTGTGCCCCTCCTTGCCTCTTCAGCCATCCCCTTTTCTGTTCTTCTGGTCCTTCCAATGCCTGTTGTGTGCTGTAGTTTGTGAAACGACGTATGGATGTGTTTAAATGGCGGAGCATGATTAAGTGTTTAAATTGATGAGATTTTAAGTGTCTGACTTGCATGTGGGAACAGATTAATTCCTGGAGTGAGTATTACCTTGAGCTGCTTGGCCTACCTTTTTGCTGGAGGTTGCTGCCAGTGAGGCAGGGATGATGGCATAGCTCTTGGACTGGATCAGTTGGGAGCTGCCCTTAAATCTGAGAGTTTTCACTCTGGAATATTAAAATAACCTGAAGTTGGCATCACTTTAGGTTAATGTGTTGGGCTGTAACCTATGACAGCCCAGGAAATGCTTCCCAACTGATTTATCTGGCTGTAGGAGTAACACCTTGCGTCTGTGCATTGTGGTCTATGATAGAGGATGCTGTCAACACACCTTGAGCCAACTTTTGCTGCAAGTGCAGCAGAATCCTAAAGCTCTGTGTCTTAGATCATTAGTCTGCTTATATTGTACCATTCATGTACACATATGCACAATCATGTGCATGCTCACATACAGGAAAGATTTGTCTTTACAGGTCACAATAATTCCAGGTCTAAAGAAGATGTTAGTTACTTGCTTTATTGGCAGTAATAATGTGCATTTTTCTCCTCAAGATATGATAGACTATATTCACTACTATCGGGACTGATCATTTGTCTGCATATATTTCTGTTGCTCTCAAACCAGTTTGGAAGATGAATCCATAGTTTGTGAGGTGCTCTGACTGCTGTTCAGGAAGGGAACTGTAATAGAGTTACTACGCTGCTATTTTTCTCTTCATTTACGGTCGTCTTCCTCACAGATCCTCTTCCTGTGCTGGTCCTGGGGAGGGACGAAAGGATGTTCTGTAAGTAGATCTATATTACAAAGGACAAGGTTTATTAAAGATATCTCACAGAGTTTGGATTCCTAGTTCTGTGCCAGGGTGCAGTTTTATGAAAGAGATACACTTAAAAAATAAATTTAACATTCCATCATTTACAGATTTTACAAATCCTCCTTTTAAAATCTAGTTTCTAAAGCCCATAAATACTCTCTTCCTGAAGAATTCCTGAAGTTCAGGTGAAAAATCCAAAGACTGAGGTGACCGCTGGTATTTGTTCAGCCAAGGTGTTAGAAGGAATATGAGACATTTCGGTATTTTTTTTTGTTTGAAGGTTTTGGCTTATGGGATGTTAGAGTGACACCTGGTGGAAAACAGTGTTGGAAGTCTAAGAAAAAATTCTTCATTATAAATCTAGTTGTTCATTTGAATAATCTCTTTAATGTTGTCATTTTATTAAGTATCTGTATTGCAGTAATGGTCAGAGCCCATTTGTGCAAGGTAGGCATATACTACACATTTATGAGTGTGCAAATGATCACTTGTAAGAATTATTAGCATTAGTAGTAACAAATCTGTCCAATTATAAAGAAAGGGTTAGTTATGTGTATTTGATAGTTACCAAATTTCCTTATCCTAAGAGACAAACGCCAACATTTTTATATAGCTACTGACTTATTCTTCAGGCTTTCAGAGTCACCTTGATTACATTCTTGTTCTTAACTTTATCCCTCCTTCTCCTCTTCTACTGCTCTTCTGCATCCCCAAACAAGACCCAAAGCATCCTAACAATCAGTTAGTTCCTAGAAAAGAATCTAAACCAAACCAAAAAAATTGTTGAATAATTAAATGCAATTGACAGAATTAATTTTTTTTTAAATGAACTTAGTCATATTTGTTTACCTGGGTTACATCCAGAATAGTTTGGGTTATAGTACAAGCTAGAAGCCATTCCCCATAGGTATTTTGGTTGTTGCTATCCTCCCTTGGAGTATGAGTAATTTTTAAAGTGTGCAAGTGGTTGTGCCATGCCACCTGCTAGGGTATGGGTGTGGGTACATTTAATTTCCTGGTATAGACCTACTAGCCCTAGAGACTTGGTATAGACCTACTAGCCCTAGAGACCAAATCCTGAGGGTCCTAAGTATCCTAAAGATCTAGCCAAAGCGCAGAGTGCTCTGCCTCAAGAAGAAATTGCAGCCTACATCTGCCTGTCACCACCTTCCTCTTCAGTTTTGCTGCTCACGAGAGTTCTGACTAAGCTTCTTCAGCAAGATGAGCGGGATTAGCAAAGAGCTACTATTTAAGCAGTCAGACTAACCTGGATTATTTTGGCCGGAGCTAAGGAGTTCCCTCTTGTCTAGGAATTCTCTTGTGTAGTGGTGAGGAGGATGAGATTATGCACCAGGAAACTTCCAGATGCTTTCCAGGACAAGTGGAAGAAAAGGAAAGAGCTGGTTCCAAAAAAGTATTTTTGACCACCTTTGAGACATCTGCTTGGCAATGTCCATTGGCTCTCTTCAGCCCAGTTTACCCTTTTCTCCTGCCTTGGTTCTTCTAGCTCCTTTCATCTCCCACAGATGAGCACAGGAACATATGGGACTGTGTTGCAGCCTGAATCAGAGAAAACAACATCGGGTTAATACTGAATAATTCTGTTGTCGTTGGGTTAGTGTTAACCAGATTCTCAGCCTCATTTATAGGACAAGGGATAATGGCTTTAAACTGGAAGAGGGCAGAGTGACTTTAGAAATTTGGAAGAAGCTTTTCACGATGAGGGTGTTGAGACACTGGAACAAGGTGACTGGGGAAGTTGTAGATGTTCCAACACTGGATGTGTTCAAGACCAGGCTGGATGGGGCTTTGAGCAACCTGGTCTGGTGGAAGATGCCTCTGCCCATGGCAAGCGGGGTTGGAAGTAGATGATCTTTAAGGTCCCTTCCAACCCAAACCATTCTATGATTCTGTAACTGCAAGATTGTTTGCTTGGCAAGTGAGTGGGATTTGGGAAGGTGTGGTGGAAAAAACAGGCTCCCTTTTAAGCAGCAATGATGAGATGTATTCGCTTAAACTGATCATCAAAATTTCATTTATCTTATAAAATAACACATTTTATTTATAATGCATAATACACATGCACAAAAATGACATAGCATTTGTTTATATATTCATAATATATATGTAAACTGGATTGATTTCCTCCTGCCGTTCACATAATGAGTCTGTGGATAGCTCTGCCAGTGCAACAGAGATGTGCCACAGACTGGGAGCTGGATGTATCTTACGCTTGAATTCCCACTGGCCTTTTTTATGTGAGTCTCCAACCTTATGTAGGACACTTCATCTCTCTTTAAATCAGATACATGATGTATCAAACAGCTTCAATTTTCTTCCTTGATATGGGCACAAATTTACTAGTACAATTGTGCCCATTCACGTAGAGACCCCCTGGCAGCTTGGCTCTGGTTACTTTGTATCTATGTTGCATCAGAATGCAAACGGGGGTCTGTTTTGAGTGGTGGTTCGGTGTGGAAATGCAACATTTGGAAACAGTCATTAAAATAGAGAATTCATTAACATGTTTGTACTGAGTGATATGAACTGTAATGTTCTAACAAGGTTATTCATCATCACAAACAAATTTTCTTAGTTGTATCTGCTTGAAAATATTTGGAAATAGCTTAATCATAGTAGAAATGAAGATTGGGCCAGTTTTCTCTCACTCTATCCCTGTTTCTGTGTTGCTTGGAGCACCTGATTAAAAGCATTGCGCATAGTTTCCTTTTTATGTTAATGATATTTGTGTAAGGAGATACACTGACTTTCATTGGTCAGCTCTTTTGTTTCAGCGGCTTAATAAGAAACTGTGAAATAGATGTTGTGCAATTTCAAGATAAGTGCTCCAGGAAGCTGAAATGTTGTTGAAGGAACGGAATCTAATCAAGGATTTGAAAAATATTTAATAAATTGAAATGCAGAAATTTCACAGTTGCATCTAGACTAAAAGGAGTTCGTATGACGAAGTCAAGGAAAGAATCAGACTGACAGATGAAATTGTATAAGTTATGAGGAACACTTGCCTGTGGGATTTTCCACTAAACAGACTTGCTGCTTTTTATTGTGTATGGATTTCTGCAGTGTACTGTACTTTCTCAAAAAAGTGTCAAAACTTATGTACAAGTAGCCTGGTAAGTTTTGAAAAACTGTACTTAATCTTTTGCAACATAGATGGTTGTTAGCACTGTAAGAATTTCCTATTCCATGTCAGCTTTTTCAAAGTTATTTTAAAGAATGTATCGGAGTAAAAGCAGAGTTTGAGAATGAATGTTTAATATTTGAATTTGTAGAACCTGTTAAGGAAGAAATCCCATTAACCAGATTGCATGGGGGTTTTGTTAATGATTTCTTTATACACTTATGCTCCAACAGCTCCTAAAATTATTATAAACACTTAAGACCCTGGGGATTGAAGGAGGGAAACCTTTGTTCCTTCAATTTATTCACTTATCAGTTTCACTCTAGTCTATGACTTTTCGTATATAAACCTAGGGAAACTGTAAATTCACAAGAAATTTTCTGGGAATCTTTGACTTGCACAATTATCATGAACTAGTTTCAGCTTCTTTTTTTTCAGTCACCTATGCTTTAAATTGTGGATATTTCTTTAAGTATTAAAGTAAGTGGTTGGACCCTTAATCTTACAATTTCTTAATGTTCCTTTGAGTAGTCAAGTGGAATTTATTATTTTCCCTTGTACTGATGCATGACAAAGATAAGCAAAAGCTCTGACATATATACGATAATTCTGCATGAGACCTTCAGGATTTACTTTCTTGTTTTTATTTGCCTGAAAAGTTGTTTTTGTTTAAAAGACCATGCACCTTTGCTCTGTAAAAAGGACATTTTGTGCCTCGGAGATAAATAACTGGAAACCTACTGCAGAGGGCTATCACCTGCTTCATTTTATTTCATACATTTGTCTGACAGTTCCTTTAAAACCATTTCTAACTCTTGCACCAGTGAAAGAGTTAATTACTTTCCTTGATGGAAGCCTATCATACAATGATAACTCTAATGGGGATCCTTTGATTTAAGCTTAAATTAATTCAGAATAAGAAATAAGTTGCTTTTCCTCTCAGCTTTGAAAGACAGGAAAATCACATTCATGTTCAGTGAATGTATTGTGTAAGGAATTCAGATGAGAAAAATATAATCTTGGAGTCTGAGAGCTGTAAATCTTATTTTTCACCTCCAGCTTACTTATTGTGTTCTCATTTGCCCTGTGGCACCTTTGATTCTCACTATTGTCATGGTGTGCTCAGTGTGCTGAAAATGTCTTCCTGAGAGTTGTTTTATTAATGGTGCTCTTACCTGTTTGCAGGACAAAACTTAAGACCTGACATTCAGTTTCTCCAAGGTTGTTAACTACATCCTCAAATCATTTACACTTCAGAAGTGGTGACTGGTTTCACACACTTTGAATGATGTGAAAAAACAGTCTCCTTAGCTTCAGAGCACTTTTGGCAGCAGAGGAAGGGCGGTCACCATATGGCTGCGTAAAACCCCTTCAAAAGGAGGCCAGACAAAAGGCATTTATCTTGAAGGAATGTCTTTCTGCTCCCAAGTGGTCAAAGCCACTTGACTTTGTCATTTATGTCAAATATATTTATGTAGCATTTGTTACTGACTCAGTGAACCAAAATCAGGAGAGGAGAGTCAAATTCCTACCTGAGATAATTTAATTAACACCAAGTGATTTTGCCAATGTCTTTGTTTGATGGTACTCTGAAATTAGTCTCAAGGGAGTGGTGTGTCAATAAGTTTCTTCAACTGAGGAAATATTAGTCAAAGAAAGTTTGTTTTACAAGAAGTCAATGCTTTAATATATTTTAATCAGAGAATTTTGGAGAAACCTTTTAACTCTTTGTAAAAGTGTATTTATTTCTCTTATAGGAAGGAGAACTTGGAATTACTAACCTTTGTAATGTTAGTGATGTCACTGGAGCAGTGAGTAATAGTTTACTTTGTTAATTACTGACATTTTATGCTACTGCTATTTGAGTAAAATGAATACAATGATCACATTGTCAAAGATTTCACGTGTATGTGCACAGTTGGCTGTCTGGCATATGTCAGTAGGCTGTGTGCTTAGATTTGGCTCAAATTATTAAAGACACCACTGTCTTTGTTGTTTAAAGAAAATGTGTAAATGGTGTGGATCTCTGCCATGAGTCATGTTTACATTTGTGATCTACAAAGTTCACAATTACTCATTTTTGAGAAAATGAGTCAAAACTAATATTCCTTCCAAAATTCAAATCATTACGGTGGCTTTATTCAGCTGCCTTTTACAGTTATTTAATTTATTTCATTTTCTCATAACAATTGTTGAAAATTTAGAGTTCTGTAGGACTTCAAAGGGTTGTGTCTATTGTGGGGGGCTCCTCAGCTTACCATGAGCTTTCCCAGCAGCATTCTTGTGAAGACTTAAGCTGATGGTCTCCTAGTTCAGATTTCAAATGTCATTCAAGCTGGAGGTTATACATATTCTTTGAAAAGCACTGGAGAATTCAGTCATCAATATTTGCCATAGAGACTAGTGTGAAGCAGCCTCTCAATGCCTGGTGTCTAGTGAGGCTGGTTCAGTTATGACACTGGGACCATAAAAGGCCGTGTTGTCTTGACAATACATAGGCCAGGTTGACTCATCTATTTAGATTACTGTGTATCTTTGCTCAGTGTTATCAAACCTTCTATTTTTTTCATGATGCTTTGCAATAGTCAGTATCAGAGTCTCCTGCTTCCAACGTTGTTCCCTTCCAGCTTCCCTCTGAAAAGAAAAATGGACACAACCATTAGGAAGCTGACAGGACAGAATAAATAAGAGTTCATGATCAAATCCAAACCACATAATATTTATTACATCTTTGAAAACTCATGGTTTTAAAGCTGATGCCTTTCCTGTTTCAGAGTGGAGGGCTAGTGTCTAGTGGCTTTCCACTGTTCTTGGCTGTGCTGTATACTGCATATTTGTTCACTTCTCCACAGAGAACAAGTGGTAAAATAAAGCAAGTAGAGACGTAACACTGGCCACACACATCATGGCTGGCTGGGTGACTAGTTCCCAGAGCAAGACTGAACATGGACCATTCTAGCCAGGGCTCCTTCTGCCCCCAGACCTGTGCATCAGCCTTTTCCTATGGACTGTGTAACGCTGAGCACTCTCCCCAGGTGATAAGTCAGTCAGTTCAGTTGTTCTGCAATTCCTTTAGTGCTCTCAGAACACACGAGGGTATCAATGCCTTTACCAGAGCTAGATAAGTAGCTGAACATCTGCTTTTTTGCACAAACCAGTTTCTAAGAATGATTGATTTTTCCTTCTTCTCTATATTTTGTTTTACATTGAGAATACATACAACATACAACATAACTCCCTTACCGTAGTGCCTGAGTACTTACAATCTTTGGTATATTTAATATATTTGTTACAGAGTTTAAGTGCTGTAAATGCCTATTTTATTGCTAAGGAACCAGGGCACAAAAAAGCTAAATGACTTCGTCATGCAGAATGTTTCACTGCAGCTGGAAATGGAACTATTGTCCTCATCCTTAATGCTGGAATATTCAAATTTCTCTTTAGAAATATCCTTTCTAAAGTCACTGTCTGTCTTTTCAGTGCACACAGGGATGCCAGTTTTGGAATGCAACAGTGCAAATCAATTGCCCATTGAAATGTGTGAGTATTGCCTTAGCTCTTGTCTCCAGTCCATCAAACACCTTATCCAATGGCATATATGGGAAACCTAACCAGAGCAGTGTTGCTATGAAAAGATGTAATGTCCATATTTTCTTTCAATACATTTATATATTCTCCTTTGAGAAGCTAATAATTCTTTCTATGGGAGTAACCTCTAATATCAAAAGTTTTCATTGTATTTGTCAAAATGTGGGGACATATTACAGTTCATTAACATCAACCACTTACCCAGTTTCAGACAGTGAGAAAGAAGTAGTGCTTTTCAGGATTTTATTCTACTGGGGACTGTATCAGAGTTGTACACAGATACAAAGCACAGGTCTTTACTATACTGATTTCTTACTTTTACTAAGCCAGATGGATGAGAATTAGCATTGGTTTGGGACAACTGCCATGGTAGTTATTAAACTTCTTTTTTTTTTTTTTCTGGACCTCTTGAACAACCAAAGGTCATTCATCTTGTATCATTTTAATGTTGACTTTCTCTTTTTTCAAATGTGGGTTTTTCTTCTTTCATTATTTGCCAGTGATAAGGTTTTGCAGTGTACTTTCATTGTAAGAAACTTCTAATCAATAGATATTATATGTCTGAAATGCTCTTTGGTTATTTTTATGCTAATGCCACATTTTACTGATGTGCTTCTTGGCAGAACAAGACATACAGCAAAGCATGTGAGGTAAGCTAAACACTATCAGATCAATATAAAATAATCACAATTTTAATGATTATTATGTCCACACAGTGCTAAGACATACAATGTAGATACACAAATTTATCAACACAGGTCTAATTGCTCCCTAGAGCTGAACAATGAGTTAAGTAGCTGAATCTTTTCTTTCTCGTGTGATGGCTAAGGACAAGTTTGCATTAAAAACTTCTGTGTAGCAAAGAATACTGCTTTAAAGAAAGCAGATTAATCACACCAGTATGGAATGCAGTACAGACCTATTTAAACTATGTTCTAGGAACTCACAGGCGTCTTGTTCTATCCAGTTTTTCATTAATGCCATCAAAGATGATCCAAAGAGAATGCTTATTAAGGCTGGTGTGACATTAGCTTAGCAAGAAGAGGAAACAAGAAGTGGGAGCTAGAAGGGAAAACATGCTCTTCACTGAGTAGAGAGTCTGAATGAAGTAAAATGCAATTCAGTAAGGGGCAATGTATTAGCCTTTAGAAAGAGGTCTCAAGTGGGGAGTGCCTGGTCTGTGCTACAGATGGACTGATGTTTGCAGTGATAAGTATGAGACTAGCCCAGTAATTTCCTTGTTACCTCTCACCCAGGAACAGGGGAATGTCACTGAATTTGGTGGGAATATTCACAAGAAAGCATAGCAGAATATGGTTTATACAGGGCAGTTCTGATTGATGGAGAATATATGAGGATTTCTTGTTTTCAGGCAGAGCAGATGGCAAATTTCCCTCAGATCTTCTAAGGCTAGGAGCTTTAGTAATCCTCTTACCTCAAGCAAAAGTTGGATTTATAGTTCAGACAAAGATCGGAAGAAGAAAGAAAAAATGTCCAAAAAAAAATGGTCAGAAAAGTCTGTTAAATGAAGCAGAAGGCACTATGAATCAAAATGTAATCTGAAGACACTATCCCCTACAAACTAATCAATTTTTGGTTGTCAATGAAAGCTCCAGCATACAGTTGATAACTGATGACTTTGCCTGCTAACAGTCATGATAATTCACTTGGAAGTGTTTTATTTCTCTGAATAGAAAATATTGGAAAAAATGTTTCAAGTGCTTGCATTTGGCACTGGATGCCTGGATGTGAGATAATGTATATAGGAATATATGGCTAAGTAAGTTTTTTAATCCATCTTGGCTGCAACTGTGTGTGAAATAACATGCCTTATCAGTTTCTGTAGGGTGCTGGAAGTGCCTATCCTAGGATCATAGGAAGAGCAATTGAAAAATATTTGCTCACTTAACATAATGAATTGCTTCTTAATGCTCTAAAGGTTAATTTTCACTTGAAAGGAGGCTGCTGTAACCTCTTCTTAAGTTCTCTATGTATAAAGCAGGTTAACACCATATCTGTGTTCCCTACCTAAACTGAAAAGTCAGGGATTTTCTGCTCTTAGGATGTGAATGTGGAGAACTCACTGCCCTGGGGTATTTGTCTGCAGCCTTTATACATGACGATACCAGGAGTAACTACTAACAAGGAAGTGTGAACTAGGCAAGGCTGCTCTTCGAAATTACTAATTTCAACTATTTTGAAAATTCACTGGAAATACATTTGTAAGAATGTTCGTCATTCATAGGAAATACATGAAGCGGGAAAGAATGAAATCCAAACTGTGGAACAACATTAACAAGTTAAAAACCATAATTTCCTATGTCCATAGTTGCCACTGAAGTCTATTTCCAACTTCAATGTAGCCCCACATTTGTACTTTCCACAAAGAGACAGCGTGTAAGGAGAAAAACCCTAATTCAGTGTTCAGTGAATTGATGGAAAGACTCTCAGGAAGATCTTTGGAGTTTGTGACACTGGTATTTTTTAGAACAAAGGTAATGATTTCCACAGGGTTTGTATGTATTCAAAATTTCCACAGGATTTTTATGTATTTAAAAGGTGTCTGCATAATTCTAGGAAGAAGTTTGCCTTTACACAAAACTAACTAGTGAGTTCTGTACCCTATGCAGACTGTTTCCTGTAAGTTTGGCTGTAGCCGTGCAGAGGATGCATATGGAGTTGAAGCACAGAGTAAGTCTGAATTGAGGCCATATTAACAGTCTGATAAAATCAGTTTTAAGACTATAGTCTTGTTCTATTATCTGGATTTCTTTGAAAAAAATAGGAATGTCTTGGATGTTTTCATTCACCAGAAAATTACCAATCTCCATTTTGTTTTAGCAAATGTGATTAAGTTAACTCTATCTTATAGTAAAACTTTTTTTCTTTCCCTTTCATGGACATGAGACTTTTTGAAGACAATCTCAACTGTTTAAAATAATATTTTGTCGAGCACCCATCCTTGACCTGTTTGCTGTCTTGAAATGATTGCCAAAAGCTCCTGCAACTTACATGACATAGGTGAAACAGGCCCCTTGAAAATCCCTTCGAAGTCTCCCATACCTTCTCTAGGTTTCTATTCAGCAAAAGTTTACTAAACACTTGTATCTAAAAGTGCATTTAGGCAAGCTCAGAGTTGTAGTCACATTTACTTGCATTGAGCTTGGCCCAGTTCAGGCTTACTTATCAAATTGTCTTTAAAAAGTCACTTGATTTATTCAGCAACATTTTCAATATATTCTTTTGTGTGTTTTTATTGGCTTCAAAGCTTTCAGGTATGTGGGCTAATAGGTTTTTGCCTTTAAGATCCAGATATTGCCATGAAAATTTTTCACTTACTCTTGTATTGTATTTTCCCCTCAGACTCCCTGAACAAGCCTACAGCACCATTTGCATCTACTATTGGAAGCCACAGTGTCACATTAGGGTGGAAGCCAGCTAACATCTCTGGGGTGAAATATATTATCCAGTGGAGGTTCAATCAGCTCCCTGGAGACTGGAGGTACACAGAGGTAAAGAAGGACACTTCTTTTTCCTTTACCAGGAAATAAGTTCTTCTCTGCTCTTCATTTTAATTTAGAAAAATACTGGATAGTGTTAGGCACATGGAAGAGGTTTGCAAAATCTTGCGTAGCATGGAGAAGCTGAGAAGTGGACAATTATTCCCCATTTCCTACAGAATAGGAACTGGGGACCTTGATGGAAATTAACAAGTAGCAGTTTCAAAACTAGCAAATGAAAGTATTTCCTCACAGAATGTGTAGTTAAAATGTTCAGCTGCTTCCTGGCACATGTGGATGTTAAGCTACTAAATTTAAACTCCTAAATATAAAATTACCAGAATTACTAAATGGGGTTTGAAAAGTGACTGGACAAATTATTGGAAGAAAAAGCTGAGTTCTGCTAAATGTAAACATTGCCATTGTTTCATGTTGAACTATGCTTAAAAAATACCAAGACTGAGAGTATTCGGGAGAAATATCACTGTAGACTTTTTTTTTTTTAATGCTTTTCCCTAGAGAAAACTTCTGTTTCTTGTCAAAGATGCAATACCTGACTAGATAGACCTTTGTTCTGACTCAGTACAGTTATTGTCATATTATGTTCTTTTGCATCAGGTATATGCCTTTTATCTTGCCATCATCTCTATTGGACCAATTTACAGAGCATAGCAAGTTGATGCCACAAATCAAAGGTGAAAATAATTTGCTAACCAGGAAGTTCTTCTTAATCAATCATTGGCAAAATAATTGGGAACAATGACTTTAGTCTGTAAATGTTTTATGGTAACTAGGAGCCTTTGGATCTTAAACCTGTAGTATATTTATCAACAATTACCTGTAATATGTTATTAGTTTAGGTTTTTTACCTTATTCTTCCAATTTACTATTATATTGCATCCATCCTTTCATCCATTGACTCATTGTTTAGATTTGATAGCATATTCTGAAGAAAAGAGAAGAGAAAATGTTCTGAAGGATGGAAAGATCAAAGACTATGCTGAAAACAACTTCTGGAATTTCCTCTTTTTTTAAACTTAGGATGCTGCACTTTTGTATCCTGAAATATGTCTGTTGTTCTATGAGACCTCTTTTGCCCTCATAATACCCTACATGGTAGCTACAGATGGAGGAAGAAAAAAAATGATTGTGTCTGTGCATTAATCTAGGTAGTATCTGAAACTTCATATACTGTCAGAGACCTTCAAGCCTTCACAGAATATGTGTTTCGAGTAGTTTGGATCATTACATCTCAACTGCAGCGTCATTCTCCATCTAGTCTCAGTTACCGGACACATGCTTTTGGAGGTAATGAATTGCACTATCAATTGCATCTTTCAGGATTGTACCAGAAACACTGAGACTTCCTTGTTGTTTCTTTTAAAGAAAACATTGATGTTTAATCTTCTGAATGATGTGCATATTGTCTGTTGGGTAGCTGCAGAAGATCAAAGTAAAATAGTACAGGCTCTTTTTATTTGAACTAGAAGATTTAGGGCTGCTTTCTGCTTTTAGTTTTAAAAACATGCACTGAAAAGCACATGGTCAAAGCTGAGAGGGCACATTGGATACTTTTGTGCATAATTATGTGTGTTAACTTTTTGACTGAAATACACATTTTCCTGGACACTAAAAAATGTTAACTGTTGCTAAAATTTTACATTGTCCCTAATCATATTTATTAGAATTGACAGGTGTGAAACCTAAACATGTACCTAAAAAAAACCCCACACAACCTATTAATGTCTTAAATACCAACCCAGAGTCATCATTTCTGTCTCTTGCAGCTCCTGCAACGGCTCCTGTCATTAAAGATATTCAGAGTTCAAGTCCAAACACGGTTGAAGTTAGTTGGTCTCCACCACTTTTTCCAAATGGATTGATAGTTGGATATAACTTGCTCCTGACCAGTGAGAATCACAAACTGTTGAGAGCCTCCAGAGGGCATAGCTTTCAGTTCTACTCCACCTTCCCAAACACCACTTACAGGTACGAAAATAAAAGATGACCAACATGGTCAAGTGTACTGCAGCACTTCTTGCCCAGATAGTACAGGGTAAGCCTAAATGCCACTTCTGTACAAATATGCTGTGTATTTATGCTCTTGCCAAAAGTAAAGGTACCTTCCCTGAGATAATGGAGTTATTCCAGATGAGTTGGCTGCTTATGTGGAAGTCAGATGGAGAGGTAGGAAAACCAATTTGATACAGGGCCTGAATGCTGAATTTTCTTAGCTGCTTTTTTTCACTTTTTTTTTTTAAGCTTGTGTGGCATGTTTTCAATATATTCAGGAAGTGAGAGGGCAGTCCTCTCTAGTTCTTCAAGCATCTGGAAAAATGTATTCATTTTTATCAAACACAAAGGTCTGCATTCTGCTTGCACTGGTGAATACAGATCTTCATTTGAAATGGAGTTGCTCTTCTGAGTCTGAAACCCCATTTTGCATTTTTATTTAGAAGATTCTGCTGTTGTCCTATCTTTGGGGAATTCAGATTTTGGCTGGTTTAATTTCCCAGAGCATTATAGATAAACGGGTATTTTCTGAAAGTTAAGCACCTCTGTAGCAGCTGCCCTAAAATATTTTTCAGGCAATCTTTCAAATGAAACCTGCAAACCAAAACCGATCTCTTTGGCTTTCCATAGGTTCAGTATTGTGGCAGTTAATGAGGTTGGTGCTGGACCCCCTGCTGAAGCCAACATCACAACCCCACATTCCAAAGGTACAAAAGTAGCAGAGTCCTTATTGCTCTCTGTCCCTGGAAACAAAATCACATTGCCTGTCATATATCTGGCAGAAAAGAATAATATTTGGACTGTAAACAGTGCATGACAAGGAGTTGTACACTGAGGAGTCAACAGCATATCAGAGAGACTCCTGTGCTTTAGCTGTAATCATTATTAGGCCACACAACATGATAATAACCTGAGATGTTGGTAGGCATGAGTTATATTACAGACAAAAAGCATCTCGCTCTGAGACAGCAACAGAGAGGACATGCTTCCATTTTCCAGATGAGATTTTAACAGCTGACAAACAGATGTATTTCTTCTAATAATGTTAAATACCTTACATGAAACTCTTTTGTCAAAACATTCTCAGTTACCTCATGCCAAATATGTAAAACCATATCAATCTTTGTTGCTCTTTCATGGCTGTATTTATTCTACTCTATTAACTAATTAATAATGAAAGTAATGAGACAGTATAGGTATCACTCAAAGAATTGCAGAAATATTAATTAATTGCCAGAGAAAGGTACATGTTGAGATAAACCCCAAGTTAGAATGAAATCAATGTTACCAAAATGTATCTTTGGAAAAGAAAACAAATGATGCTCTCTTCTTCCTGAAGAAATCCAGTTATCAGACTCCTGAAAAATCTTCAACTCTAGTAAACACTTTAAGTCTGTCTCTGAATTACCAGTCTTCTGCCATTGGTTAGAGAAATTGGAACTTGTGTTTTCTAAAATATGAGGGTTTTTATTTGGTTTTGGGTTTATTTTTTGTTTGTTTGTTTGTTTTTCTTGTAATAGCTCAGACACCCTGACATGTCATTATCTGGAGATTCCACAGAAGTTTGCTCTAGGGTTGGCTGACCCTGAGCTATAAACATCTGTGCCATTTGTGAAATGTCCAGACTGGTACATCTGCCTGTGTTTCTTAAGTCAAGCCAATTACCAACCAATAAATTTAAGGTAGAAAACAAATAAACAAACTACCCTACCCCCCAAAAAACCACCATCTGAGGGTGGGGAACCATGCCACATCCTTTTACGAGTCACAATGTAAAATGTCAGTTGATTATCCCTGAATTGCACTGGCATATGCTTTGTCTCTGTGCAAACGTGAGCAGGAGCAACCCTTCCTCATACATCACATTCAGAAATGTTGTAACTGCATCAGGTACTGAGCTGTGTAGATCTGAGCCCTGACAAGAGTCAGGGAAGGAATCTGATCTCTGGGCTAGACTGGAAGAAATGTCACTGGGAAAGAAATAAGGAAGTGACACTGGCCACTTGTACTCTGCTCTGGAGACATCATTACTGAAATGACTCATGGTGTGTGTGCATTGTGTGAGAAATACATGCAGCTCAGATCTATGCAGATTAGCTGGGAATAAATTAAGACAGCATTCAATCACAATCTCTTGATACCCATATGAGGAGATGATATCTGATAGCAGACAGCTGTCTAAACTAGAAGGGTTAAAAATAAGGGAAGGTTTGTTTGGAGTTGAAATTAGCTGAATTCAGACTCAAAATAAAGCACCACTTTTTAAAATTAAGGCAACTACCTTGTGATTCAATTTAGCAGAGGATCTGCTAGATTTTCAGGGATCAGAGATTCAGATGCAGGACTAGCCCAGACAGAAGGTGTGGATGTGCTACAGAGATTTTGATGTAAGTTCCTTAGGCTTGTATAAGCACAAAGTCAGTTTATGTGACCAAAGTTCTCCTTGTTGACTTTAAAATCTGTGATTTTATAGTTTGACTGGGCTTTTTGAAGAAGCCCAGGGGTTAAATATCCCACTTTGGCTCTATGTCAAAGTCACATGGATGCCTTCGTGCTTTGTTTCCTCAGGAGTCCATAGGGCCTCATTTCCTCCAGCTTACTTTCCGTCACTAGAGACCCACTGCTGTTAAAGGAAATGATGGTGTGAAATTCATGTGTTGCGTACTCACCCTGGGTGAGGAGCCAGAAGGCACTGTAATAGTGAACAACTCCATCCACTTTCAATACTCAAAGAGTTTAAGTTTTAGTCTGTCATGGCTAGTGTAATAATTAATATATTTCCATGTGTACATATGTGTGTGCCTGTGTATACACACATCTATTAACAATGTCTCTGAGTTAGCAACATTCTTCTCTGTCCTGTGGTCACTTACCTTAATTCTGAATTTCTCTGTTAGTTAAGGAAAAAGCAACATGGCTCTTCCTATCTAGAAACCAGTCTCTAAGGAAGAGATACACAGAACAATTCCTTGAAGCTGCTCACTGCCTGCAAAGTGGTGTTATAGACCGCAACATTACAGGTAAAATCAGATTGGTCTCTCTCTTTCTCTCTCAAGTACCTTTCTTTCAAGTCTCTCTTAGACCTCTGTGTTTACCAAGGATGGAATGCACCTTGCCTAGCCTGGGGCAGTATCTAGCCTTCCTTTATAGTCAGTGGGGAGAAATAGGAACTTCTGGGACATGGTTTGACCTATTTGAAATTACAGGCACTGGAAAGAGATGATTTTTTCTTCCCTGTGCATCCTTTTCTTGAATGAATCTAGGCTGTTGCTTCAGAGATGGACTTTTACTTAGTAGGTATCTAAACTGAGGTAAGATGAAGCCAAAGCAGATGTTTCCCTATGATTAATGACTGTATTTTTACAACATGAACATAGGGAAGTGAAGGGGTTCAAACTTCAGAATTAAATAATACAAAATGTCAGAAGATACTGACTGAAGTGTATGCTAGTGTGTTATCTAGTCTGGGGCATAGAGATCTGTAATGAGACATTTAGTAGCCTAAGTCACCAGACAACCATGTTATCTCAAATTACTGGTGACTCTAATGTTTCTTATCTACACTGGTGCTGTATGCGGTCCTTTGAGACAGCATGGAAGCCTGAGTTTATCTACTAGAGTTCATAGAGGGACAAAGATGCCAGAGAATGAGTATTGCCCTTGACTAAATACCCTTTGATAGTACAGGTGTGGCACAGATAATGTCTAGCTTCAATCCTAGAATGAATGGTGCTTTGTAAGGAGATGCCAGTTGCATCTGTTTGCCCTGGAGAGGGGCAATCGGTGTCAGCTGGTTTGCATGTTACATACCCTCTTTTTGTCTGGTCACCTTTCTGAAGGGCAATTGTCTATAATAATGTCACTTATATAGCAAATGGGGAAGTTTCCTTATTATCTGAAATAAGACTAGAAGTGGAGGAGAAAAACTAGTTAACTTTTCTCCAATTATGTTGGGTTTCAGATTGAAAAATACTACATTTTAAGGTAAGTAGAAGAAGTAACAGAAAAACTGAAACTTACATCTTACATTATCTTTGTGCATGTATCTTTCTATTTTTAGGAATTTCTGTGAATGTTTATCAGCAAGCTGTCTATTTTTCTGAGGGGAATTCTATCTGGGTGAAAGGAGCTGCAAATATGTCTGATGAATCTGACCTAATGCTCTTTTATGCTGGCTGGGGGAATATTACATCCATCTCAGTAGACTGGCTTTACCAAAGGATATACTTTGTCATGAATGAAAAGGTACTGCTCTAGGGCTTAATTAATTTCTTATTTCATTTGAACCATTACTGTGATTTATTTTACGTGAGAAAATCCAATTTATATATAGATATGCATGAACAAAATATAATTATAGAAATATATTTTTTCTTTAATATTATTCACATATTTCAGAATTTTAAAAAAGAAGAAAGGCTTAAATATCAGGTCATATAGCAAGCAGGGTATATGGAACTCTGACTCCTTGTCTTATTTTTTTCTCCTTAGGTCATAGAAAGCTTTGGTTTTAACTGATTTGTTTTTATGACTGATGTCACACCCACCTCATACCCAACATAAACAACTATTCTATTACTTGGTTCTCCATCTAGCCTGCTCAGTTTCTATTCTGCCTCAGGAAGATGGTCAGATAAGTAGTTAGTGATTAGAATGTCCCTCATCATTGTCAAGAGATGTTCACAAGGGAAAGTTTTTCATACCAGTGATGACAGGTCAGATCACAACTGTTTCAATTTGAAATAAAAATCTAGATGGCAACCCTGAACTTGATTCCCTGGTCATAAAACATCAATCACCGTAATGGTCAGGCTTTGTATGTAACTTTGTAGTCCTCTAATGACTAGAAAGTTGCCCTAAATTGTTAATGGAGGATTTTTAAAAGTTTTTTTTCAGTCCTCTTGCCATGTCTGATTTTTTGCTTGCTCCTCAGTGAACAGGAAGCAGGAAAAGAAGTAGTGATAAAAAGATACAGATGAGTTGTAGACAAACAGACTGACGGCAGGGATTTCTGAATCCATTGCATGTTAGAAAAGTCCCAGGATCAGAAAAACACTTCCTTCCCTCTTTTCCCTTCCCTGACATATTGTTTTCAAGGTACAGTTTGCCTATACCCCACAATTTGGGTGTTTCCCTCCAGCTTAGACATAAGAAGTTAAGAGGAAAATGGTTGACAGACAGCTCTTTCAAGGTAAGTGGTCATGGACGTGTTTGTGCTTGTGTACAAGTGTTATATTCGGGTGACAGAAAACTCAGGAGCCCAGAAGGACCTAGAATTATGAGAGAGGTGTTTCACTGTCTAGTTCCTCTGGAGGAATATCAAGTTAGCTTGTTTAGCAATAGCAAACATCTTATGAATACATAACCCTTTTTGTTCTCATTCCCCAGATACATGTCTGCCATTTAGAGAACTGTACAGCAGCTGAAGACATCACTCCTCTTTATGTGACCTCCCCTAGGAAGGTCATAGCTGATCCCTATAATGGGTAAGTGTCCTTCCTTGAACACTTTGTATCAAAGGTGTTATAAAACTCCTTTCTTACTTTTTTTCACTTCATTAGTCCTCTAGGTCTCTGTTTCCAATTCTTGCCTTACCAAAACAAAAGTGCAATTGGCAAAAAAAACAAGCTACAAAACAATTGGAACAAGAGTGACACCACACAGTGTTTTCTGAATTTTCTTCCCTAGCATGTTAGCAGAGAAGATAAAGTATTTCCAATGCAGATGTTTGGTTTTCAGACATTCAGCAGTTTTATGAGTATGAAGTTCTACGTATTTTATATGTCCATGCTTAACACTTGAGGTATTATGAAAGAATATTCTCCAACAATCTGCCATCCAAATCCCCAGAAGTTAAAAATGAATGTGCTTAATTCTCGCAGGATGTATATTAATAGTGCCAAAAGCATTTACCTATTGTCTGGATAAAGACAGGCACAACTCTGAGCTGTTAGAATATTTGTGACTCATCTATAGAGTTCTTGCACTGTAGTTATTTCAGTCTATTTTGCTCCATGGCCAGATATATTTTCTGTCTCCTGGAAGATGGCATATACAGAGCAAACCTTCCACTCTTTCCTGGCACTACCTCCACAGCTTTACCAGCAGTGAAATCCAGTGACCTGAGAGACTTCATGATCGACTTCCAATCTAAGAGACTTCTTTTCTTCAACAAAACGGAACAGGCCTTTGTGTCAAGTTTTCTTGATGGTTCAGAATTTCACATGCTGCGATCGCATGTGCCATTTAATGACATGGAGAGCTTTTCTTATGAGGATAACACGTTTACAGTCACAGATGGCAGAGCAGTTTTCCATGAGGAGGTCTCTCCAGAGGGGAGTTCTAGCTTCAATGAGTACGTTGTGGATTGCAATTTGGTGTATCCAGAGTACTTTGGCTTTGGCAACTTGATTTTCTATGGGGCATCAGCTCAGCCTTTTCCTTTACCAACTCCTCCTCGGTTTGTCAAGGTGCTATTTGGATCGGACCAAGCTGTGATCAGCTGGAGACCGCCTGAACACACTATTGGAACCAGTAAGTTCAGTTGTTTCTTCCTGAAGGTCCATTCCTTTTCTTTCTAGAGAAATAACTTCCTGGTTTCCCTTTTCCTGGTGCTGGACTTTGGTGAATTGAATAGCTGATCCTGCTGGAAGATGTAGAGTTACCTCAGTTTGAAAAATTTCTCTCAAGCCAGTAAAATAGGTGAATTGTTTGTCCAATTTAATACAAGTTTATATTGGTAACTCATTTATAATCTGCAATGGATTTTAAACAAGGCTCCATAAGTATGGCATGGAGTAGCAGTAATGTTGGTTGTTGATATCACACAGAATATGCATGCCAGAGATGTAATGACTTTTGATCAGTGACTGTGTCATGGTCTCTATCCTCTTAGAGTAGAAGCAAATTACCTTGTTGGGGAAAACTCTGGTTCTTCCAACTTCATTCTTCATGGAGGATTGGACAACTACTCTTGGTTGGTCCCACAGATGGAGAGCATAATTTTTTTATTTATCCCTTTCCTAAATTCCCTGATACTGAAATGAGTTTCTAATTTACAGTTTTCTCAAATAATGTTTTGCATCTGTTACAAACATCTACTTTGTAATAACATGATTGTTTGCAACTTGCAGGTCTATCTGCTTGGCAGAACTGGAGCTATGAAGTGAAAGTGTCATCTCATCATCCATCCAAAGAGGAATGGGTTTTCTCAAACATTAGTGACACTAGGTTTACAGTGAAGGATCTGGCCAGCTTCACAGCATATGAAGTGTCAGTCAGAGCTGTGTCTCCTGCTGGTGAAGGGCCGTGGTCAGAGTCATTTAGAGGCACAACTTTAAAAGAAGGTGAGATTTTTTTGCCATCCAGGAGAAATGAAGAATGAATTATGCACATAACTTTCCATCCAGTAAAGGCCAGACTCTGGGTAAAGACTGCAAAATGAGGAACACAAAAAGTATTGTCTTAGAAGCATTAATGAATACAGGATAAGCAGTAAGATTCTCAAACTACAATAATGGTATTATATATTATGCATTTATTACTACTACTTATATATATTTTTCTAATGCAAATACACGATCAAACACATTATTTGATACCTTATCAAATGAATAGGTATAAGAGATGTTACTTTCTTGTGCCCTGTAAAGTATTATCTATAGTGAAGTTGTTTGAGCAGTGCCTTGGAGGTTAATGACAGTTTATGGGAAGGTGCAGGCTCACTAAAAGCTGAAAATCCTTGGTTTGAGCATAGGTAATGGAGGAAATGGATGTGTGAACAATGTTTGAGATTTGTAGATCTTTGGAATGTTTTTTGAAACCTAGTTCACCCATAATGACCTATGTCTGAGGGGAAAATAGCTTTCAACTTAAGGCACTGGACTGGCAGTTGAGATTAGGGGTGATGTGCCTGACTTCATCAAGGCCAGGTCTAAATCCTCAGTGGTTTTTAAGCATCTAATAGGGTTCCAAACTCTGGATCTAAACCTGCCCTTAATCTCTGAATTCCTCAAAGTACAGTATTTTCATGCCTTTCTTCTTTGTCTGTTATTCCTTAGCGCAGGGGCAGTTTTAACTTTGCCTCTGTAACTTTCCAGAAACAGGAACCTCTGCTATTGAAATACAAATACTGTACATCATTTGCTTGTTGGTGTGCACAAATGCAGTTTTCTTTCTTTATCAGGTGAAAAAGAACCATATATACTGGCAGTGGGGGCTGAAGGTCTCTGGAAGCAGCAGCTGGATAACTATGGGCCAGGAGAACTCCTCTATCCTCATATAAGAGATATTTCAGGTAAATACTAAACAAACTGCATGCTGCTGCTACAGCCTTGTTGGCATTTATTAGCTCTGCATAAATTTAACCAACAGAACTGAAAGGCAAGAGCTTTCTTTGCAGAATCTAGGCTTGAACACTAGCTGCTTCACTGAGCCAAGCCTTTGTGTCCATCCTCTTTCTCCTACTTTATGGATCAAACTAATCCTTAGTGAAACCCTGCTGACATCACCACAGTTACAGCAGAGCTAAAAGCAACTCTCAGAACTAAATTGTTCTGCTTCCAGCATCCCAATATATGTCATATATTTATAATCATCAGAGCTATATATGTACTATATGTGTACATTGTATTCCTATGAGGAAGTATCTACATGTTAACTGAGTCTAACTATTAATTTGGTTTTATTTTTAAAAACTGAAGTGTCTGGCTACTTTTTATTCTTTAAACAAATATGGACTTTTATTTACATGTTTGTGAAGTGCTTAATATCTTCCCTTTTTATTTCAAGACCTTGACTGGTATAACAACACTCTCTATTGGATTAATTCCATGGGGGAAGTTCAGACCTGGTCATTGAACAAAGGAGAGAGTACCATTGAGAATATTTATGTATCTGACGTCAGAAATGCAAGGATGTTGGCCTTTGATTGGTTGGGTCAATGCTTGTACTGGGCTGGCAAAGCAAATACGGTAGGTGTAGTTGAATTTCTTGAAAGGAAAAAAAATGCCCTAGAGTCAACAAGAAAGACTGTGAAACAGTATTTGGGAAGATAATCCTTACTTCCTGCAACTTGAGATGCATCTGGACCTTTGCTATTATAGTGTAGAACAAAGAGGCCTTTTTTCCCTTGTGTGATTTTCCAGAGTTATACAAACGTTTGTCGTAAAATGTTCACTAATATTCACTAATGTAAGATACTGAACTCCAGGAGCAAAACACGCAAATCAAACACGCTATCAACAGTTTTCTTGGAGTCAACATTGTAAAAAGAAGTGAAGATAGTGAAAATGAAGGTTGCCAAGTTGATCTCAGCTAAGAAGTAGATGGAGTTCATTTTTATCGAATTTGACATGATTTGTTTACACAGAGATTTTAAAGACTGGCCTCTGTACTGTGATATTTTGCAGATCACTGCAGATAAAAAAATAATTGCAATTGCACTTTGTACACTCTCATATCAGCAACATTGACGTGTGAATTATTTAAAAGGTATCTGACTTCAAAATTGCAGTGCTAATTTATGCAGTGCTGTCAAATTATGCCTTTCATTCCTTGTAAGTGCAAAGTCAGAAGCTGTTTTAAAAACTGGAGCTAGGAGGCCAGATTTCACACTGCCTTGCACCCTCATTTACACTTGTGAATAGTGAATATGAAGTGGGTGAGAAGCTCTGTCAGACAGAAGGCTGCCAAAACTGGGTAAGCCAAGGGGTAGAGATATTTCAGCTTTTTCTTTTGTTACCTTTTAACTATTAATTTTTACTTATTCATCATTCTTGTGCTTTAAACACACACACACACAGACACACACTAAGATTTAGGCTTTGAAAGCCTAAGGCTTGCATAAGCTTCTGGTAAATGGGTGTGGAAAAATCACTTCTGTATACTCAATTGATCATGGCTGATGATTTAGGTGTGATGCTAAAAGCAATTCTTTTGTCCCTAGATCTACAGAAAATCACTGCTGGGAGGCCACATGGATGTTGTGGCTCATGTTGTATTCCTAGTGAAGGATCTAGTAGTGGATTCAGTAAATGGCTATTTGTACTGGGCCACAATGTACTCAGTGGAGAGCACAAGACTGAATGGAGAGGAGTATCTTATGTTACAAGAACAGCTACAGTTTTCTGGTAAACAGGTGACTGAATTTTATTTTTTTTTTTAATTTTTTTTTTAGTGTATGTGTGTGTGTGTATTTTAGTAGTTGGATTTCTTGAATATAGTCAGTGTTGACTGTTGTCAAAATTGATGTGTTATGACCAGAAGAATAACATGCCTTTCTTGTAAGATTGCTGCATCATTTTGAGAAAAGGGTAAGAATTAGATCAGGTAATAGCTGTACCAAAACTTTGGGCTGTAGTTCTGAAGTCAGACCCTTGCAACAAAATTACAGAATCACAGAATGGTAAGGATTGGAAGGAATCTTTGGAAACCAACTAGTCCAACCCCTTGCTAAAGCAGGATCACCTAGAGCAGGTTGCACAGGACTGCATCGAGGTTGGTTTTGAGTATCTCCAGAGGAGGAGACTCCACAAGCTCTCTGGGCAGCCTGATCTAATGCTCTGTCACCCACAAAGTAAAGGAGTTTTTCGTTATCATCTTCAAACCTGTCCATCTTGAACTCACCCCTTCTCTTCCACATCTTTTCTTTCGCCCTTGCCTGAGGCAGATGCAGGCCTGGACCCAGCTTGGTCCCTCTTTCTGTGCTCCAGGCTACTAGGAGCTCTAGAAGGCTGAGAAGAGGCTGCTGCAGAGCAGAGCAGCTCCTCAGAGAGAAGGGAAGGGGGCTTCTTGCAAAAGTGAGTAAAGAATGGACAGAATAGGGCGGGAAAGGGATTTGGGGTTGTTGTTTTAGCTGTATTAGGGTGGATAATAGGTCCCATGCAAGGGTAGTCTGGCAGAGGGAAAACAGAAATGCTATTCCCACTCATAGCTCACCAAAGCCCTTGCAATATGTGAGAGCCCAGTAACTCCCCTTCCCTACCTTGAGACCTTTTTATGTGCTCTAAGGTCTTCACAGACAGCCTCTGTATCTCTGCTGACCTCTCCCATGCCTTTCCTCTCCATTCACCCTTCTCTGATGTCCTATCAAGTCTTTTAAGACTTTGGTTCACTACTGGCTCCTCATAGGTCATTCTTGCCTTCCCCAAACCCATCCTTTCTCTGCTACCATATAGGATTTGACATGCCAGGGACTTTTCCTCATTTGTACTAGGTAGGATTAATTGTTGCTTATTCAATAGAGGAACTCTGAGACTCAATAGTCAACTCATGAAAAGATCTGCAATGGTTTCAACAGCTGCATATGCATCTTCCCTTCCCTTCCCTTCCCTTCCCTTCCCCTCCCCTCCCCCCCCCCCCCTCGCTTTCTCCCCCGCCTCTCCCCTCCCTCGCTCTTTCCC